>JAMKPZ010000734.1:0-29147 GCA_024699675.1 Amphibolis antarctica
AGGAGCAATAGCGTGGCAGATGTCAGACATAAAAGGTATAAGTTTTACTATTTGCCAACATAGGATTAATCTGGAATCTGAAATTCAACCTGTTAGCCAACCACAAAGAAGATTAAATCCAAATATTAAAGAGGTTGTTAAAAAGGAAATTTTGAAATGGTTAGATAATGATATAATTTATCCAATATTTGATAGTTCTTGGGTGAGTCTAGCGCTGGTAGTACCTAAGAAATTTGGGATAACAGTTGTAGAAAATGATAACAAGGAATTAATTCCAACTAGAGTTCAAACTGGTTGGAAGGTTTGTATCGATTATAGAAGACTGAATGCAATAACTCGAAAAGATCACTTTCCACTGTCTTTTATAGATCAAATGTTAAAAAAATTGGCAGGGCATGTGTATTATTGTTTCTTAGATGGCTATTCAGGTTATAATCAAATCCCTGTTTCACTTGAGGATCAAGAGAGAACGACTTTTACATGTCCTTTTGGAACATTTTCTTTTAGTCATATGTCTTTTGGGCTTTGCAATGCACTTGCTACATTTCAAAGATGTATGATGGGCATCTTCACAGACTTTATAGATGACTTTTAGAAGTGTTTATGGATGATTTCTCTATATATGGGGACTCATTTGAAAAATGTTTAAGTAATTTACAAAAAGTGCTAGAGAGATGTGAATAGAAAAAGTGTTAAACTAGGAAAAATGTCATTTTATAGTTAAATAAGGAATAGTTTTAGGACATGTTATTTCTACTGAAGGTACAAAAGTTGACAAAGCAAAAGTGGAATTAATATCTAATTTACCTATCACAGAACAGTTAAAGATATAATAGCTTTTTTAGGACATGCTGGTTTTTATAGAAGATTTATTAAAATTTTTGTAAAATTGCTCGACTGTTGACTCAATTATTGATTAAGGATATACAATTTGATTTTAATGAGGAATGCACGAAAGCTTTTAATTTTCTTAAAGAAGCCCTAATCACTTCACTTATAGTTTATGCACTTGATTGGTCTCAACCTTTTGAATTAATGTGTGATGCATCAGACTATGCTTTAGGTGTAGTCCTAGGTCAGAAATTAGACAAACTACCAAGAGTAATTTATTATGCTAGTAAGACATTGAATGAAACACAAATTAATTACAGCATAACTGAAAAAGAATTTCTAGCAGTTGTATTTGCCTTAGAAAAATTTAGGTCTTATCTAATAGGCAGGCACACTATCATTTACACTGATCGTTCAACACTTAAGTATTTGTTAGTTAAAAAAGATGCTAAACCAAGGCTTCTAAGATGAATTTTATTATTGCAAGAGTTTGATTTGGAAATTAAGGATAAAAAAGGTTGTGAAAACACTGTGGCAGATCATATGTCTAGGTTAGATGCTTCATTTCTATCTAATCCACCAATAGATGACACATTTCCAGATGAGCAATTGTTTATGCTAAATTCCTGCCCATGGTATGCTGATATAGTTAATTATTTGGCTATGGGTTTAGTACCTCATGACTAGTCTAGTTTAGATAAGAAAATTTTCTTTTCGAAGGTTAAATATTTCTTTTGGAATGATCCTTACCTATTTAAGCAATGCCCTAATCAGATTATAGGGAGATGTATCCCAGAAACTCAATCAGTGTTGTCATTTTGTCATGATTAGATTACTAGAGGACATTTTGGAGCTAAAAAGACTGCTTTAAAAGTGCTTCATAGTAGCCTATATTGGCCAACATTGTTTAAAGATGCATATGAATATTGTAAAAGTTGTGTTCAATGCCAAAAAGTAGGTAGAATTACAAAATGAAATATGGTGCCATTAAATCCTGTCCAAGAAGTAGAAGTTTTTGATGTCTAGGGTATAGATTTCATGAGACCTTTTCCAAATTCTAATGGTTTTGTTTATATCCTCTTAGCAGTAGAATATGTAACCAAATGGATAGAGACAATTCCTACTACAACTAATGACTCTATAATAGTAATGAGATTTTTAAAATCCAATATAATGTCTCAATTTGGTATTCCAATAGAAATTATCAGTGATAGGGGAACTCATTTTTGTAACAAAAACTTTGAGAAATTATTGAAAAGATATGGAGTGTTACATAAGTTAGCTATCCCTTAGCATTATCAAACTAGTGGACAAGTTGAAAGTGCTAACAAGCAAATTAAAGGAATTTTAGAAAAAGTAGTAAACACCACAAGGAGGGACTGGTCTGATACGCTAGATGATTCTCTTTGGGCATATAGAATAGCTTATAAAACAATATTAGGGACAACTTCATATATGTTAGTATATGGGAAGACTTGTCATTTACCTGTGGAATTAGAATATAAAGCATTATGAGCACTTAAGCAATTAAATTTAAGTATAAAAATAGTAGGTAGTAATAGACAAATGCAATTAGTGGAGTTAGAGGAATTAAGGAATATGGCCTATGAAAGTTCAAAAATAGCTAAAGAAAGGATGAAAGCATGGCATGATAAAAGAATTTTACATAGAATATTTGAAAAAGGACAATAAGTTTTATTATATAATTCAAGACTACACTCTTTTCCAGGAAAATTGAAGTCCAGATGGATTGGTCCATTTGTTATTAAACATGTTTATCCATATGGAGCAGTTGATTTGGAGGATGCTCAAAGTCATGAAATTTTTAAAGTTAATGGTCAAAGATTAAAACATTTTCTAAAATTTTCAGAGAGGAAAGAGGTGGAGTTTGTTGATATAGAAGGAGAGTAAAAGAATATAAAAATATCTATATATAGAAAACAAAAGAAAATATAATTTAAAATATATATTATACAATGTTTGTAAAAAATTTATTTGAACTGCTATTGTGTTTTGTTTTGAGTTACTTTGAGGGTTATCCTATTTACCCTCGAAGTTAGTTCGAGGGTTATCTTGTTTATCCTCGGGCTACGTCGCTTTTTATAAAAAAAGAAAAAAAGAATGGAATCTCTTCAAAGGTTATCCTGTTTACCCTCGAGCTGGGTCGTAATGTTAAAATATAATAGAAGTAGCTACTTCAAGGGTTATCCTATTTACCCTCGAAGCTAGTTCAAGAGTTATCCTGTTTACCCTCAAACTGCAGTACTATAAAAAAAAAAGAATAAAAAAGAAGAAGAAAAAGTAAAGCACTGTGGGGATAAACCTCATGTTAGTCCGAGGATTATCTAGTTTACCCATGGACTTATGTGAGGGTTATTGCCCTGTGAACCAAATATGGTTCTGTTTGCTGGGAAATGCAATTGTTAAGCATAAGGTTTACTAAAATTAAACAATGTTACATCTAAGTGAGATTAAAGGTTATTTCATAATTTGAATGATTTTTAAAGATAAGTACAATTTAGTGAATTAATGATGGAAAATCTTAAAAAAAAAAAATGCAACTCATAGAATATGCACGATTGTAACAAGTGTGTTCATAAAAAGCTTAATTTCTTTGAAATGGTTTAATTGAATGAGTGTTATGAATATTTATCCATTAGATTGTGAATTGAAAATTTTTCAAGGTTTTAGAAAACCATGGCATTTGTTCGAATTTAAAACACAACAATTAAGGACACAAAAAAAAACATACAAAAATTGAAATACATACAGAGTTGCAAATGTCATTTAAAATGTTAAAGGGTACAGCATGAGAGAGTTTTCTCTCCAAATGTTTTAATTACATCATCAAAAGAAGAAAAAAAATACTAATCACTGCTCTAGAAGCCTAGATTTTATTTTTGCAATTTCTTCTTTCAAGGCAGCCAACTATTCTAATACAATGTCCATCTTCTCTGATATTGAGGCTGATCCTCTTTGTTGGGATGTAGATGGTTCATTGTGGATCTAAGGTGTCGGTTGATCCTCTCTAGAAAACTGTTTCAGGTCCATGGCAGTCAACACTCTGGATTTTAACTTTTTAACTACCCAAGCTGATAGGTTAGAGGAGCTTGACACTAACTGGTAGATGAGATCACCATAGAATAACTTCTTTTTGATGCCTGTGATCTTGGAAATGAAAACTCTGTACCAGTTCACCTAAATTCTATTTAATATAGCATATGTTGCAATTTTTACAAAGACGGACAACTCTACATCTTGTCTGTATCTTTGATATATTGTTCTAATTAAAATCAATGCAACCATATGGGGTTTGCCTGTCATATGTTTTAGCCTATTGAACAAATTAATCTAAGGGTTTATGATCATGCAGTTCTTCATGTCCTGTTCACCAATCTGCCATTGTAGAGGACTCTAAAACCTCTATACCCTCATTCCTTAGCCCTAGGCTCTCTTATATGAATTCAGGTGTTAAATATAATTTCACATCTATCACATTGGTTACAAAACTCCATCCTCTTCATGCAAGTTAGAATAGAAGGCAGGTACTAAATTCTCAACCTTAAAATTGTTACTTGACTAGGGGATAATTTTCAGCAGCCCCTGAAAAGCCAGCAAGTCCTTGATTTCATCCATGAAATCAAAATCTATTGGTCTGCTGAATAGAATGTCATAACCCTTAATGTTCTGCAACTTAGCCCGAGCCTCAACATTCCTGAAAATCACTAAATTTATGCCTATGTGCTGAGCCGGCTTTGTATGTGTGGGGGAGGATGGAGCTGATGCTTCTGCAGTGGCTATGTGTGGCCCTATGGGTGGAGAATAGATCGCCAATGCTCTATCTTCTTCTCCACCATATTCTGGTCGTTGTTTGGTAGAAATCTCTGTTTGCCCTAAATCAAAGTCAACTTGAATTGGACTTGAGGCTAGAGGACTGATAGTAGTCCCCTCCTCTTGTTCTTCTTCTTCTTTCTCTGAGGACCCCATCTCATGCTACAATATTTAAAAACCACATACACATATAATAAATAAGAAAAATAGAAAAAAATAACTTATAAACTTAAACTTAAAAAAAGAAACACAACTGAAGGTAATGAATTTTAATTATTACCTAGGCCCTCTTCTAAAGCAAACCGAATTGCTTCAAGGATGGTTTGACTTACCCCTTCACTATCTTGGGAGTCCAAAAATGGAACTACTGCTCCAACAGTAGCTCCTTCCTCCTGAAATTAACAAATCAACATTTTAAATCACTTAAAAGGGGGAAATTAAATTAAAGAAAAATATGTTCAACCTAAAACCCTAACTATACCTGAATCTCCACTTGAATTTCCATTTCAACCTGAGTAGCTTCCCTAAGGACTGTTGATTCTTGGAGAGGAGGATTAGCCCTTTTGTGTTGATGAATATACTCACCTAAGGTGAGTTCATCATCATTGCTACTTGAATGTTCTTCCTCCTGTCCAATAATTGGAATTTTCTCCTCTTGTTGTTGTTGTGCTTCTTCTTGTGGCAATTGTTGTTGTTGTCGTGGTGCTTGTTCTTCTTCTTCTTCTTCCTCTATGTCTGTTTCAGTCCACTCTTCTTCTTCACTGCCTTCGTGAGGTTGAGGTTCCTCAGCTATTCTCTCAACCCCACGTGGTTTAGATGGGCCAGCCATAATCTCATTGTATTGCCTAAAGTCTACCTCCCAAGGTTCTTCTTTAACTTTGACCTCAACTACCTTCTGTAGGGCTTCAACCTAAACCATTTTAGTAGCTAGGGCAGCCTTCTCTGTGGTGTGCTTTCTACATTCATATAGGGCACACTGTGAGGCATTTTCAGTGGCCTCAAAGCTCTCTCCTAGAGAGAGATATATTTGCATGTAAAACTCATACTGCTCCCTCTCATCTATGTCTTCAAGGAGGTGTTGACCCCATGCTTAAGCGAAATTTAAAGGGGGAATTACCCAGCTAGCCGCTTCAAGGAAGCGGCAACCGGTCTCCAAAAACCCCAACTTGCACAAAAGGTTGGGGGAATCACCCAACTAGCCGCCAGCAAGCCGCTCCAAGGAAGCGGCAATCGGTCGCCAAAAACCCCAACTTGCACAAAAGGTTGGGGGAATTACCTGGCTAGCCGTCGGCAAGCCGCTTCAAGGAAGTGGCAACCGGTCCCCAAAAACCCAAACTTGCACAAAAAGATGGGGAAATCACCCGACTAGCCACCGGCAAGCCACTTCAAGGAAGCAGCAACCAGTCCCCAAAATCCCCAACTTGCACAAAAGGTTGGGGGATTTACCCGGCTTGTTGCCGGCAAGCCGCTTCAAGGAAGCGGCAACCGGTCCCAAAAAACCCCAACTTGCACAAAAGGTTGGGGGAATCACCTGGCTAGCTGTCGGCAAGTCGCTTCAAGGAAGCAGCAACCGGTCCCCAAAAACTACAACTTGCACAAAAGGTTGGGGGAATTACCCAACTAGCCGCCGACAAGCTGCTTCAAGGAAGCGGCAACTGGTCCCCAAAAACCCAAACTTGCACAAAAGGTTGGAGGAATCACCCAGCTAGCCGCTGGCAAGCCACTTCAAGGAAGCGGCAACCGGTCCCCAAAATCCCCAACTTGCACAAAAGGTTGGGGGAATCACCTCGCTAGCCGCTTCAAGGAAGTGGCAACCGGTCCCCTAAAATCCCCATTGGCGCAAATGTTCGGGGGACCAGCCGGCTTCCATCTGCCACGTAGCAGCTGCCAGGTAACTACCCGGAAAGGCAAGCCAAATCAATTAGGAGATACAACGAGATTTAATCACTTAAATCTCGCAAATCAATCAATTACACAAACCGCGTAACCAAATCGGGATTCACGCCGGCTTCCATCTTCGGGCGCCCCAAAAAAGGAATGCAACCCCTTATAAAAGAAGCGGCCTCCCACCCCATTCACTAAGCTTTTCACCCCTCGGAGAAACCTTCGTTCGAACACTGGTGACGCTCGCTTCCACCCCTCAGAGAAGACGTCGGCCGGAGGTTCTGAAGGAAGGGAGATGTTCATGGTCCCAATGCCCGTTCGCCGCATCGGAGCGAGGACTTCTGATCACCGCCAACGACCCTCTATAGGTAAGCCCTTCCTCCACCCTCGCAATTTTTTACATACGCCTTTATGATGATTTCTCGAGCCCCGACCATGTAACACCTTTCCCATGCAAGGGAACGGTTGGAGGACGGTCCCAGGTATCATTCCTTCGAAAATACGTCTGAAGGTACCGATGGCCGCCCACTCGACTGGGTGAATCCAACCGACACGGTCAAGTTTGTTTCGGCCACGACCCTTTCGTCGGGCCCTTCTACGTGGAAACTTTGAGTTTCCCAACAAGTCTTTACGCGTGTTCACTTGATCTTCGCATGTCTTGTCCGGGAGGCGTAAGTCTACCCTCCCGATGCCTCGAAAAGATTTCCGAGATGACGCTGCCGGCAAGGAAGCCGGCGGTGGCCGTTCGGGTGTACGAACACGTACAACCCGACAGTGCCCGTTTCTTTTCTAGGAGGCGTAAGTCTACCCTCCCGATGCCTCGGAATGATTTTCGGGATGATGTCGCCGGCAACGAAGCCGGCGGTGGCCGTTTAGGTGTACGAACACGTACAACCTGATGGTTCCCATTTCTTTTCCAGGAGGCGCAAGTCTACCCTCCCAATGCCCCGGAAAGATTTCCGAGATGACACCACCGCCAAGGAAGCCGGCGGTGGTCGTTCAGGTGTACGAAAAAGCACAACCCGATGATTCTAGTTTTCTGGAAAATACAAGCCCTCTGTTAAAACCCCCATGCTTTAACAGACAACATTTGCACAGATGATTCGGGGAACCAACCGGCTTGCCGTCGGCAAGCCGGTACAAATAACCGGCCAACGGTTCCCTGAAAACCCATCTTTACACAGATGGTTCGGGGAACCAACCTGCTTGCCGGTGGCAAGCTGGTACAAATAACCGGCCACCGGTTCCTCGAAAACCCATCTTTGTGCAGATGATTTAGGGAACCAATCGGCTTGCCGTTGGCAAGCCGGTACAAATAACTGGCCACCAGTTCCCCGAAAACCCATCTTTACACAGATGGTTCGGGGAACCAAGCGGCTTGCTGGCAGCAAGCCGGTACAAATAACCGGCCACTGGTTCCCTGAAAACCCATCTTTGCGCAGATGATTTGGGGAACCAATTGGCTTGCCGCTGGCAAGCTGGTACAAATAACCGGCCACCAATTCCCCAAAAACCCATCTTTACACAAACAGTTTGGGGAACCAATGGCGCCAAGCCGGTACAAATAACCAGCCACCGGTTTAGGGAATCAGTCAGCTTGCCTCCGGTGAACCGGTATAAAAACCGGTAGCCGATCCCCGATCTCCGGGAAATGTAAGTCTACATTCCCAATGCCCTGAAAAGCATGCATCCTTGTCGGCCCTGGCCAAGTAATAATGCAAGTTCTCATCTCTTTTATGGGGATAGGACGCGGCAACCGGTATATCCAACCGGCTGTCCGGCGCCCCCGGAAAGTTTTTTTAGAATAAGGTCACGTGTGGCCAGACTGACTATCTTAGTTTTCTGTTTTAGAGCTGGAGAGAGGTCGGGATTGCCCAGGCTGTCTGGGGGTGCCTAACACCTTCCCCCACAGTACCCTGAGCCCCGTATCCAGTTCTTTCATGTTACATGATTTTACGTAATTCCCATGGTTTTATCGTTTCGATGGTGGAAGGACACTTCCCATCTGGTTTTCCTTGTTTTCTACCTAAAAATAAGGTGGCGACTCCGTTCAACGAGCCATCAACTGCACGTGGTGATGCGCTCACACAAACACATTCAATTCTCTGTACCTCGGCCCATCCACCGGCGGGGCCGATGGAAACCCGTGGGCTTCCGGGTGATAGTCGGATGAAAGAGAGGGTACAAATTTTTGGCGACTCCGCTGGGGAAACTCGCTACGTTTTATCGATTAAGTGGCTCAAACTCTCGCTCGTATGACTCTTTTATAGTCAGTCTTTTATTCTTCTGTTAGGATTTTTAGTATATTTGTCGCATTTGTTAAGCGAAGCCGCTTTCAAATGCATTGAACCGTATCACCCCTCTACAGATCCCTGTAGACCCCTGCAGATCTCTACGGACCCCTACGATTCTCCGGGCACCGTCTCTTCACGGACCTCTGCCCTGCCGGTTCCAGACCTCGTTGGCTCCCCCTGTCCTGACTTGCTCACAAGCAAGAGCCATGGCCACTGGTTCTGCTGCGGCTTTTGGATCATCCCCTTCCATGACTATGGCAACTTCTGTGCTGCTGTCCGTGGTCTTCGACCCGCCGCCGCCTGTCGTCACCCGGATGAACTTCACCTGACCGATCGTCGTGCTTGCTGGAGCCACGGACCAACCAAGGGTGCCAGACCTGTCTGCGGCCGTGGCATTCGACAATGCCACGGTACATCCTGCGCCGCCCGCTTTTCCATCCACTGAAACTGAAGGTAACAGGCCGGCTCCCGCACGGAGCACTGGCCCGTCCTACCAACCACCCTCGAACACCGAGGGCATAGGAGTGGCCAACACCTTCCTCCCACCTCGACCGGGACACTTCGAGCAAACCCTCCTGGCTCACCAGTTGGCGCGCTATCAACAGCAAGGGATTGGTTTAGTAATCCCCCCCAGGCCAATCATCCGTGTCCCGGAGAGGCCACACTCGAAAGTATACGATGTCATCACCTCTCCCGTCACCACTCCAGCCGGCAGCTGCCACCGTTGCCGCCCCGATGCCTGACCTACAAGGGCAACTACTATAGAGGATAGCCGAATTAGAGGCGTCCTTGCGGAGCATAAAGCCTGACCCACCCAGACCTTCCTGTGCCTTCCAAAATCTCTATTTCTATAATGTAGCGATGCTCCCTCCTGATTTCAAGATGCCTGAATTGGTTAAATACAACGGGCACGGGGATCCTCACGCACACCTCTAGGCTTTCTATGGAGACATGGCGGCACTGCAACACGAGGAGAAGCTCCTCGTCCGGCTGTTCCAGAAATCTCTCCAAGGACCTACACTTTCCTGGTACATGTCCTTGGACTTAACAAAAATCTACACCTGGCAACAGCTGGCGTACATGTTCTAGGAACAGTACACGTGTAACTTAGACCTGGCACTAAAGTTGGAAGATCTCTGTTGCCTTCGCCAACGTGAGAACGAGCCATTCAATGGCTATGTTGGTAGGTGGCGGGCCCTGGCGTCCAAATCCGGGACAAACCTGCAGAAGAAGATTCTCTGGACATAATTTTAAAGGGTGCTCAGCCATCACTGGCAGCACTCCTGTGTATCCAGATGGGCCAACTGCCACCTTCCTGGACCGGCCCCCTGAAGACCAAAAAAAAAAAAAAAAAAAAAAATGAGTTCGACCGGGGATCCACGAGGCTACCGCCTTCAGATGGGTCAACTACCGATTTTTTTTTCGGACCGGTCCCCCACGGCACGGAACAACCAACCTCTTTCGGGGGTTTCATCTAGTCGCCAATGCTATCCAACAGGTTACCGGCACTTTCAACCGGAAACCCACCATCTCCTCCAGAAGACATGCACCTTGGGGTAGAACTAGGGGCATTCTGCCCCTCCGTCCCATTTCGCGCACTCAACAGCTGCCAATGGCGAAACCCAATGGGTCAGCTCCCCACGGTCACAAAAAATTAACCTGATCGGGGATCCACATGGCCGCCGCCTCTAGACAGACCGGCCGCCAGCTTCTTAGACCAACATCCCACAAGCCAACCAAGAAGCCAATTCCCCCATGACTGTGAAGAATGAGCACGAGCAGGACTCCATGCGGCCGCCACCTTCAGACAAGCCAGCCACCAACATCTCCATCCGACTCTCCACCGACTAATCGAGAGATCAGGTCCGGACAGGTACGCTCCTTTCCTCGGTAAATTCCGTTTTATGACTTACACGTCACACGAGGCACACATGATGCACACATGACAAGCAGGTCCAACCGCATCCCCTCGGTCTCAAAACCATGGAATGACCAGCTCATCATTCACCAGAAGAAATGCCCGAAAACCAGAAAATGACTCGACCCCCATCCACAGCATGTCACCCGAATACTTACACACCCCACCGTCCAACCGGCCTACAACCAGCTGCCGCCTCTGACATACCCAACAGCCGCATCCACAGCCAGCGGTGATAATAGTTTGTAGCAGCAGGCAGCGCATCCGACTTAAGAAATGCTATTCGGACCTCTGGGATGAACTACCGACCCCAAGAGTGACACCAACTACATCCGGATTTCTACATCGGAAACCCGAGCGCCCATCTTGTTTAACTCTGAAGGCACAAAGATGGAACAGGGTGAGTAATCCAGGTTCATCCCTATCCCCATGGTCTTTGCTGATTCTGAGTGGTTACAAGATAACGACGGGAGATCACTCCTCCCCTCAAATGAGTATCCAACCTCCCATTCTTTACCTAGCCCGAGTGCCACTCGACAATGAAGGAGATCACAAACTTCGGCTCCCTCTAGGTAAGGTATCCCCTCTTAGTACACCAACCACGACAACGTCGGGTTATTTTACTTGCCAACAGCATGTGGGGAGGGCTAGTAGCATTCTTTTATTCAGTTTTCTTATCTTCTATTTTGTAATAGAGAAGAACAAAAAAAAGAAGAAGAAGAAAAGTCAGTGGCTAGAATATCCTTCTTCAACCAAAAAAAAAAAAAGAGAGAAGGGAAAAAGAAAAACAAGATGGAAAAAGAGAAAAGAAAAAAAAAAAGAGAAAAAGGAAAAGAAGAAAAAAAAAAAGAGAAAAAGAAAAGAAAAGGAAAAGTTACTTGTTGTTGAGTCCTGAAAGCGTATGGACTCTTGTATAAGGGAAGGGTAGATCTTAGGATTCCACCGTCTGTTGGCAGTCCAATACCCAGCTTATCGCGATTGACCAAGTATCCCCTTCTTTTAGGGCTTGGCAACCCATCAAAGTTCGCCAATACAACCGGGTACCGGAACCCATTTGCCGACACCCACTTCTCCCTTTTTCTATTGTCCTAGGGCTTGACATCCCAGCTAAGTCGTCAACATTGGGCTTGGCATCCCGCTGAAAGTCGCTTCCACCCTCGGGTTCCGATGCCCACGTTACTGAAACTCACATAATTCTATCTGTTATCTCTACAACCCCAGAGCGAACTCGTAAGGAAGAATCAACATAACTATGGGTAGAAGGATAGCTCTCGAATCTCTCCTCTCGACCCGCCTTTGTCGCCTGAGGGTCACTTCCGCTGGACAAGGGAACCATGTTTCCAAACTCACATGCATGAATGTCCAACTGCCACCCAGTTCACCTGGCAACCCGTTACCACCGCGAAAGTCGCGAGGTAAGTCGCCACACTGATCTCGTCCCAATGTCCCCCCATTGGGAGGATCGTATTGTTAAGAACGAAGGAGTCGAGGTGGGCAACAGGGTTCAGGTCCTGGGCCTTGACGACCCGCTGATGAGAATCGGCTTCGGCAGCAACTACCGCGTTGATGTCGCCGATGCTCCAAGGAAGGCTCGATGGGGAGGAGAAGATGTCCAGGTCGGTGAAGCGGAGGGCCAACACCTCGAACAGGAGCGCGTCAGAGAATTCCACCGGTCCTGACTAGAGGCTCAGAACAAGTTGCGACTCCACCTCCGATAGGTTGGAGTACATCTCGGCCACCAAGCCGGGGACGGTCTCGACCTGGCGGAAGTCCCGGACGAAAGGAAGCAAGCCCTGCCTGGCAAACAACTGCTCCACCTCCGGCAACTGGTCAAAGTTAGCCGGCTTGCCGTATAACACCGCCTTTACGACCCACGCCATCGGCCGCCACCTCCACGGAACCAGTCAGAGTCCGATACGAAGGGAGAGCCAACCGGGTAGACTCCGCATTCGATGCAACATCATCGGAGATCTCAAACAGCCTCGATACAGTCCCGAGGCGCTGTTGCCGACCCACCGTCACCTTACGACATGTCCAGCGCAGCAAACTCTGGGGAGGGGCCTCCACCGCCGGTACCTGAGAGCTGGAGGCACCGAAGTCTCGTCACCATTCTTCTAACCACCATCGGGACATGGCCTCAGCCGAAGACGCGTCACAGCCGTGGCCAGCAAGTTCGAAGAAGACGGACAAACGAGCTGACTCAGCTCGATTAGGACACACGAGTTGTTCAGCCGGCAAGTTTCTTAGCGTGGGCGGTAAGAGATGAAGCCATTGCCGCACGGCCCCAGAAGCGGGTCGTCGGACGTGCCCCGTAATGTTCTTTATGCGAGGCATGATGATAGTGAAAGACTAAAATCAAGGCAAGAGAAATGGAAGAAAATCGAAGAGAAGAACCCAAGTGAAGAATGAGAACGAGAAGAGGAGATGAAGAAATCTCAAATGCCTTGACCCTCTATTTATAGAAAATTTGGCATCCAGTTTCCAGCTAACCCGAGGCGGCAATTGGTTGAAAAACTGGTTGCACAAAAATCAAGAAAGCTGAAATGATTCCTGACAACTTTGAAAAGGGTACGGTCATGGCACGGGAACCGATAAAGTGGCACGAAAACTGAAAAAGGTAAACGAAAATTGAGAAAGCTGCAGCAAGCACGTGAAAACATTCACATCACCAACCGGTTTCCGGCTAACCCGAGGCAGCAATCGGTTCAAAAATCGGTTGCACAATAATCAAGAAAGTGGAAATGATTCCTGACAACTTTGAAAAGGGTATGGTCATGGCACGGGAACCGATAAAGTGGCACAGAAACTGAAAAAGGTAAAAAAAAATTGAGAAAGCTATAGCAAGCACGTGAAAACATTCACATCACCAACCGGTTTCTGGCTTACCTGAGGCGGCAACCCGTTCAAAAACTGGTTGCACAAAAATTAAGAAAGCGGAAATGATTCTTGACAACTTTGAAAAGGTACGGTCATGGCACCAGAATCGATAAAGTTACATGGAAACCAAAAAAGGTGAACGAAAATCAAGAAAGCAGCAGCAAGCACACATCCCTAGCCGGTGGCAGCTCCCGCGAGGTGGCAACCGCGTAACCAGCCGGACGGAACGTAACGTCACAAAAAGTATGATGTGACTATTCACTGCCTTGACAGTTTTCAGAAAAGAAACATGTGAAGCTTTCACATCACATCCCGTTGGTCGGCTCCCACAAGGTGGTTCCCACGTAACTAGCCAGCTAAGAGCTAAGACATAGGGGAAGTACGACGCGACACCGACACAGGCTCTAGACACGGTACGCAAACGCTTTCCACCTCGTTACCCGGTCACCGGCACCCATAAGGTGGCTGCCGTGCAACTAACCGGCTAGCACTATGGCATGCCTCGGTCAACTGACCGAGAGTGTAAGTCCGATTCCATTTTCTGACCAACGATAGATAATTCACAAAAGCGTGAAATCTCGCGGGCCTCACCATTTATGCATGGAGGGTCATTCAACCCTAGGATGTCGGTTTCCTTCCCCCAAAGTCATACAACCTCATCGAGGGAGGGGCATTCTGTTGACCCAATGCTTAAGCGAAATTTAAATGGGGAATTACCTGGCTTGCCGCCGGCAAGTTGCTTCAACGAAGCAGCAATCGGTCCCCAAAATCCACAACTAGTGCAAAAGGTTGGGGGAATTACCGGCTAGCCGCCGGCAAGCCGCTTCAAGGAAGCGGCAACCGGTCCCCAAAAACCCAAACTTGAAGAAAAGGTTGGGGGAATCACCCGGCTAGCTACCGGCAACCCGCTTCAAGGAAGTGGCATCCGGTCCCCAAATATCGCAACTAGCATAAAAGGTTGGGAAAATTACCTGGCTAGCCGCCGGCAACCCGCTACAAGGAAGCGGCAACTGGTCCCCAAATCCCAAACTTGCACAAAAGGTTGGGTGAATCACTCGGCTAGCCACCGGCAACCCGCTTCAAGGAAGCAGCATTTGGTCCCCAAAAATCGCAACTTGCATAAAATATTGGGGAAATTGCCTGGCTAGCCGTCGGCAACCCGCTACAAGGAAGCGGCAACTGGTCCCCAAAAATTGCAACTTGCAAAAAAGGTTGGGGGAATTACCCGGCAAGCCGCTTCAAGGAAGCGACAACCGGTCGCCAAAACCCCCAACTTGCGCAAACGTTTGGGGAAATTACCGGCTAGCCGTCGACAAGTCGCTTCAATGAAGCGGCAACCGATCCCCAAAAATCGAAACTTGTACAAAAAGCTTGGGGAATCACCCGACTAGCCGCCAGCAAGCTGCTTCAATGAAGCAGCAATCGATCCCCTAAATCCCCAACTTGCACAAAAGGCTGGGGAATCACTCGACTAGCCGCCGACAAGCCGCTTCAAGGAAACGGCAACCGGTTCCAAAAAAATGAAACTTGCACAAAAGGCTTGGGGAATCACTCGGCTAGCCGCCAGCAAGCTGCTTCAACGAAGCGGCAACCGATCCCCTAAATCCCCAACTTGCACAAAAGGCTGGGGGAATCACTCGACTAGTCGCCGGCAAGCCGATTAAAGGAAACGGCAACTGGTACTGAAAAACACAAAGTTGCACAAAAGGTTTGGGAAATCACCCAGCTAGCCGTCGACAAGCCGCTTCAAGGAAGCCCCAACTGGTCCCAAAAAATCGCAACTTGCACAAAAGGTTGCGGGAACTACCAGGCTAGCCGCCGGCAAACTACTTCAAGGAAGCGGCAACCGGTCCCCAAAAACCCAAACTTGCACAAAAGGTTGGGGGAATCACCCGACAAGCCGCTTCAGGGTAGTGGCAACCGGTCCCCAAAATCCCCAACTTGCGCAAAAGTTTGTGGGAATTACCGGCTAGCCGCTTCAAGGAAGCGCAATCAGTCCCCAAAAACACAATTGCACAAAAGGTTGGGGGAATCACCCCCACTGGCAACCCGCTTCAAGGAAGTGGCAACTAGTCTGCAAAATCCCCTACTTGCGCAAAAGGCTGGGCCAATTACCTGGTTATCCGCCAGCAAGCAGCTTTTGGGAAGCGGCAACCGGTCCCCAAAATCCCCAACTTGCATAAATGGTTGGTGGAACTACCTGGCTAGACGCTGACAAGCCGCTTTAAGGAAGCGGCAACCGGTTCCCAAAAACCACAACTTGCACAAAAGGTTGGGGTAAACACCTGGCTAGCCGCCAGCAAGCCGCTTCAAGGAAGCGGCAACCGGTCCCCAAAAACCGCAGCTTGCAAAAAAGGTTGGGGGAATTACCTGGCAAGCCGCTTCAAGGAAGCGGCAACCGGTCCCCAAAAACCCAAACGTGCACAAAAGGTTGGGGGAATCACCCGGCTAGCCACCGGTGGCAAACCGCTTCAAGGAAGCCACAATCGGTCCCCAAAAACCTCCGACTTGCGCAAACGTTTGTGGGAATTACCGGATAGCCGCTGGCAAGTCGCTTCACGGAAGTGGCAACCGGTGCACAAAAATCGAAACTTGAACAAAAGTCTGGGGGAATCACCCAGCTAGACGCCGTCAAGCTGCTTCAAGGAAACAGCAACCGATCCACAAAATCCCCAACTTGCACAAAAGGCTGGCGGAATCACTCGGCTAGCCGCTGGCAAGCAACTTCAAGGAAGCGGCAACCGGTCCCGAAAATCCTGAACTTGCACAAAAGACTAGGGCAATTACCCGGCTATATGCTGGCTAGCCGCTTCAAGGAAACGGCAACCGGTACCCAATATCCCCAACTTGCATAAAAAGTTGGTGGAATTACTCGGCTAGCCGCCGGCAAGCCACTTCAAAGAAGCAGCAACCGGTTACCAAAAACCCCAACTTGCACAAAAGGTTGGGGTAAACACCTAGCTAGCCGCAAGCATGCCGTTTCAAGGAAGCGGCAACCGGTCCCCAAAAACTGCAGCTTGCAAAAAAGGTTGAGGGAATTACCTGGCAAGCCGCTTCAAAGAAGCAGCAGCCGGTCCCCAAAAACCAAACATGCACAAAAGTTTCAGGGAATCACCTGGCTAGCCGTCGGAGGCAAGCCGTAACAGGTCCCCAAAAATTCCAACTTGCGCAAACGTTTGTGGGAATTATCGGCTAGATGCCGGCAAGCCGCTTCAAGGAAGCAGCAACCGGTCCCCAAAAACCAAAACTTGCACAAAATTCTGGGGGAATCACCCGGCTAGCTGCTGGCAAGCTGCTTCAAGGAAAGGGCAACCGATCCCCTAAATCCAAACTTGCACAAAAGGCTGGGGGAATCACTCGGCTAGCCGTCAGCAAGCAACTTCAAGGAAGCGGCAACTGGTCCCAAAAATCTCTAACTTGCACAAAAGGAAGGGGCAATTACCCAGCTATCTGCAGGCTATCTGCCAGCAACTCGCTTCAAGGAAGCGGCAATCGGTTCCCAAAAACCCCAACTTGCACAAAAGGATGGGGTAAACACCTAGCTAGCCGCCAGCAAGCCGCTTCAAAGAAGCGGTAACCGGTCCCCAAAAGCCGTAGCTTGCATAAAAGGTTGGGGGAATTACCCAACAAGCCGCTTCAAGGAAGCCGCAACCGGTCCCCAAAAACTGAAACTTGCACAAAAGTCTGGGGGAATCACCTGGCTAGACACCGGCAAGCTGCTTTAAGGAAACGGCAACCTATCCCCTAAATCCCCAACTTGCACAAAAGGCTGGGGGAATCACTCGGCTAGCCGCCGACAAGCCGCTTCAAGGAAGCAGTAACCGGTCCCTAAAATCCCCAACTTGCACAAAAGGTTGGGGGAATTACCCGGCTAGCCGCTTCAAGGAAGCGGCAACCAGTCCCCAAAAACCCAAACTTGCACAAAATGTTGGGAGAATCACCCGGCTAGCCATCGGCAAGCCGCTACAAGGAAGCGGCAACCGGTCCCAAAAAATCGCAACTTGCAGAAAAGGTTGGGGGAATTACGTAGCTTGCCTCCGGCAAGCCGCTTCAACGAGGCGGCAACTGGTCTCGAAAAAGCACAACTTGCACAAAAGGCTGGGGGAATTACCCGTCTAACCGTTGGCAAGCCGCTTCAAGGAAGCGACTACCGGTCCGCAAAAACCCAAACTTGCACAAAAGTTTAGGGGAATCACCCAGCTAGCTGCCGGCAGCATGTTGCTTCAAGGAAGCGGCAACCGTTCCACAAAACCCACAACTTGCACAAGAGGTTGGGGGAATGACACGGCTAACCACCAGCAAGCCGCTTCAAGGAAGCGACAACCGGTCCCAAAAAATTGAAATTTGCACAAAAGGTTGGGGGAATTACCCGGCAACCTGCTTCAAGGAAGCGGCAACTGGACCCCAAAAACCCCAACTTGCACAAAAGGTTGGGGCCAGCCGACATGCTGCTTCAAGGAAGCGGCAACCGGTCCATAATATCCCCAACTTGCACAAAAGGTTGGGGAAATCACCCATCTAGCCGCCAGCGGCAAGCTGCTTCAAGGAATGACCAGGCTAGCTGCCAGCTAGCTGCTTCAATGTAGTGGCAAACAGTCCTCAAATATCGAAACTTGCACAAAAGGCTGGGGCAATCACCTGGCTAGCCACCGGCATGCTGCTTCAGGGAAGCGGCAACCTATCCCCTAAATCCCCAACTTGCACAAAAGGTTGGGGGAATGACCAGGCTAGCTGCCAGTTAGCCGCTTCAACGTAGCGACAAACGGTCCCCAAATATCGAAACTTTCACAAAAGGTTAGGGGAATCGCCTGGCTAGCCACCGGCATGCTGCTTCAGGGAAGCGGCAACCTATCCCCTAAATCCCCAACTTGCAAAAAAGCTGGGGGGAATTACCCGGCTAGCTGTCGGCAAGGCTCTTCAAGGAAGCGGCAACCGGTCCCCAAAAGCCTCACTTACACAAAAGATTTGGAGAATCCCCCAACTAGCCGTCGGCAAGCCGCTTCAAGGAAGCGGCAACCGGTCCTAAAAAATCGCAAATTGCACAAAATATTGGGGGAATTACCCAACTAGCCATCGACAAGCCGCTTCAACGAGGAGGCAACCGGTCCCCAAAAATCGCAACTTGCACAAAAGGATTGGGGAATTACCCGTCTAGCCGCTGGCAAGCCGCTTCATGGAAGCGGCAACCGATATCCAAAATCCCCAACTTGCACAAAAGCTTGGTGGAATTACTCGGCTAATCACCGGCAAGCCGCTTCAAGGAAGCAGCAACCGGTCCCCAAAAACCACAACTTGCACAAAAGGTTGGGGGAATCACCTGGCTAGTCGCTGGCAAGCCGCTTCAAGGAAGCGGCAACCAATCCCCAAAAATCGCAACTTGCACAAAAGGTTGGGGGAATTACCTGGCAAGCCACTTCAAGGAAGCGGCAACCGGACCCCAAAAACCCAAACTTGCATAAAAGGTGTAGTGAATCACCTAGCTAGCTGCTTGCAAGCCGCTTCAAGGAAGCGGCAACCGGTCCACGAAACCCACAACTTGCACAAGAGGTTGGGGGAATCACCTGACTAGCCGTTGGCAAGTCACTTAAGGTAGCGGAACCTGGCCCCAAAAACCGCAACTTGCATAAAAGGTTGGGGGAATCACCTGGCTAGCCACGGGCAAGCCGCCTCAAGGAAGCGACAACCGATTGCCAAAAACCAACTAGCACAAAAGGTTGGGGGAATCACTCGGATAGCCGCCAGCGGCAAGCTGCTTCAAGCAAGCTGCAATAGGTCCCCAAAACACCCAACTTGCACAAAAGGTTGGGGGAATGACCAGGCTAGCCGTCGGCTAGCCACCAGCAAGCCACTTCAAGGATACGGCAACCGGTCCCTAATATTCCCAACTTGCACAAAAGGTTGGGGAAATCACCCATCTAGCCGCTAGTGGCAAGCGGCTTCAAGGAAGCGGCAACAGGTCCCCAAAACCCCCAACTTGCACAAAAGGTTGGGGGAATGACCAGGCTAGCTGCCAGCTAGCTGCCAGCTAGTCGCTTCAACGTAGTGGCAAACGGTCCCCAAATATCGAAACTTGCACAAAAGGCTGGGGGAATCGCCCGGCTAGCCACTGGCATGCTGCTTCAGGGAAGCGGCAACCTATCCCCTAAATGCCCAACTTGCATAAAAGGTGGGGGGAATTACCCGACTAGCTATCGGCAAGGCACTTCAAGGAAGCGGCAACCGGTCCCCAAAAACCTCACTTACACAAAAGGTTTGGAGAATCCCCCAGCTAGCCGTCGGCAAGCCGCTTCAAGGAAGCGGCAATCGATCCGAAAAAATCACAAATTGCACAAAATATTGGGGGAATTACCCAGCTAGCCGTCGACAAGCTGCTTCAACGAGGTGGCAACCGGTCCCCAAAAATCGCAACTTGCACAAAAGGCTGGGGGAATTACCCGTCTAGCCGCTGGCAAGCCGCTTCATGGAAGCGGCAATCGGTATCGAAAATCCCCAACTTGCACAAAAGCTTGGTGGAATTACTCAACTAATCACCGACAACCGGTATCCAAAAACCCAAACTTGCACAAAATGTTGGGGGAATCACCCGACTAGCCACTTCAAAGAAGCGGTACCCGGTCCCCAAAAACTGCAACTTGCACAAAAGGTTGCGGAAATTACATGGCTATCCGCTTCAAGGAAGCGGCAATCGGTCCCCAAAAACGCAAACTTGCACAAAAAGTTGGGGGAATGAGCCGGCTAGCCACTGGGAAGCCGCTTCAAGGAAGCTGCTACCGGTCTCCAAAAACCCAAACTTGCACAAAAGGTTTGGGGAATCACCCATCTAGCCGCCAGCGGCAAGCTGCTGGCAACTGGTCCACGAAACCCACAACTTGCACAAGAGGTTGGGGGAATGACTCGACTAGTGCGGTCCCGAAAAATTGAAATTTGCACAAAAGGTTGGGGGAATAACCCGGCAACCCGCTTCAAGGAAGTGGCAACCAGACCCCAAAAACCCAAACTTGCACAAAAGGTTGGGGCCACCCGGCGAGCCGCTTCAAGGAAGCGGCAATAGGTCCCCAAAACCCCCAACTTGCACAAAAGGTTGGGGGAATGACCAAGCTAGTCGCTGGCTAGCCGCTTCAAGGTAGCGACAACCGCTCCCCAAATATCGAAACTTGCACAAAAGGCTGGGGGAATCACCCGGCTAGCCACCGGCATTCTGCTTCAAGGAAGTGGCAACTTATCCCCTAAATCCCCAACTTGCACAAAAGTCTGGGGGAATTACCCGTCTAGCCGCTGGCAAGCCGCTTCATGGAAGCGGCAACTGGTATCCAAAATCCCCAACTTACACAAAAGGTTGGTGGAATTACACGGCTAATCGCTAGCATGCCGCTTCAAGGAAGCGGCAACCGGTCCCCAAAAACCCCAACTTGCACAAAAGGTTGGGGGAATCACTCAGCTAGCCGCCAGCAAGCTGCTTCAAGGAAGCGGCAACCAGTCCCCAAAAATCGCAACTTGCACAAAAGGTTAGGGTAATTACTTGGCAAGCCACTTCAAGGAAGCGGCAATCGATCCCCAAAAACCCAAACTTGCACAAAAGGTGTGTGGAATCACCCGGCTAGCCGCTTGCAAGCCGCTTCAAGGAAGCGGCAACTGGTCAATGAAACCCAGAACTTGCACAAGAGGTTGGGGGAATGACACAGCTAGCCGCCGGCATGCCGCTTCAAGGAAGCGGCAACCGGTCCACCAAAATTGAAATTTGCACAAAAGGCTGGGGGAATCATCCAGCTAGCCACAGGAAAGCTGCTTTAAGGAAGTGGCAACCGATCCCCTAAATCCCCAACTTGCACAAAAGGCTGCGGCAATCACTCAGCTAGCCGCCGGCAAGCCGCTTCAAGGAAGCGGCAACTGGTCCACAAAATCCCCAACTTTCACAAAAAGGTGGGGGAATTAACCGACTAGTTGCCGACAAGCCACTTCAAGGAAGCGGCAACTGGTCCCCAAAAACCCCAACTTGTACAAAAGGTTTCGGAATCACCCAGCTAGCCGTCGGCAAGTCGCATCAAGGAAGTGGCAACCGGTCCCTAAAAATCACAACTTGCATAAAAGGTTAGGGAATTACCCAGCTAGCATCTGGCAAACCGCCTCAAGGAAGCAACAACCGATCTCGAAAAACGTAAAATTGCATAAAAGGTTGGGGGAATCACCCAGCTTGCCGTCGACAAGCCGCTTCAACCGGTCCCGAACATCACCAACTTGCAGAAAAGGTTGGGGGAATCACCCATCTAGCCGCTGGCAAGCCGCTTCAAGGAAGCGGCAATCGGTCCCCAAAAACCCCAACTTGCACAAAAGGTTGGGGGAATCACTCGGCTAGCCGTTGGCAAGCCGCTTCGAGGAAGCGGCTACCAGTCCCCAAAAATCCCAAACTTGCACGAAATGTTGGGGGATTGACCAAGCTAGCCGTCGGCTAGATACCTACAAGCTACTTCAAGGAAGTGGCAACCGGTCCCCCAAAATCAAAACATGCACAAAAGGTTGGGGAATCACCTGGCTAGCCGTCGGCAAGCTGCTTCAAGGAAGCGGCATCCTATCCCCTAAATCCCCAACTTGCACAAAACGCTGGGGGAATTACCCAGCTAGCCGCTTCAATGAAACGGCAACCGGTCCCCAAAAACCGAAACTTTCACAAAATGTTGGGCGAATCACCCGGCTAGCCATCAGCAAGCCACTACAAGGAAGCGGCAACCGGTCCCAAAAAATCGCAACTTACACAAAAGGTTGGGGGAATTACCTAGCTTGCTGCCGGCAAGCCGCTTCAACGAGGTGGCAACTGGTCCCGAAAAATCACAACTTGCACAAAAGGCTGGGGGAATTACCCATCTAATCACTAGCAAGCCGCTTCAAGGAAGCGGCAACTGGTCCCCAAAAACCCAAACTTGCACAAAAGGTTTGGGGAATCACACATCTAGCCGTCGACGGCAAGCTGCTTCAACGAAGCGGCAACCGGTCCATGAAACCCACAACTTGCACAAGAGGTTGGGGGAATGACTCGGCTAGCCACCGGCAAGCCGCTTCAAGGAAGCGGCAACCGGTCCCCAAAAATCGAAATTTGTGCAAAAGGTTGGGGGAATTACCCAGCAACCCGCTTCAAGGAAGTCGTAACCGGTCCCCAAAAATCAAAATTTGCGCAAAAGGTTGGGGGAATTACCCGGCAACCCGCTTCAAGGAAGCGGCAACCGGTCCCCAAAAAGCCAATCTTGCACAAAAGGCTTGGGTCACCCGGCAACCCGCTTCAAGAAAGTGGCAACTGGTCCTCAAAAACCCAAACTTGCACAAAAGGTTGCGGTCACCCGACAAGCCGCTTCAAGGAAGCGGCAACCGGTCCCCAATATCCCCAACTTGCACAAAAGGTTGGGGAAATCACCCGGCTAGCCGCCAGCAGCAAGCTGCTTCAAGGAAGCGGCAACAGGTCCCCAAAACCCCAACTTGCACAAAAGCTTGGGGGAATGACCAAGCTAGCCACCGGCTAGCCGCTTCAAGGTAGCGGCAACCGGTCCCCAAAAATCAAAACCTGCACAAAAGGCTGGTCGAATCACCCGGCTACCCACCGACATTCTGCTTCAAGGAAGCGGCATCCTATCCCCTAAATCCCCAACTTGCACAAAAGGCTATGGGAATCACTCGGCAAGCCGCTTCAAGGAAGGGGCAACCGGTCCCCAACTTGCACAAAAGGTTTAGGGAATTACCTGGCTAGCCATCGGCAAGGCGCTTCAAGGAAGCGGCAACCGGTCCCCAAAAACCCCAACTTGCACAAAAGGTAGGGAGAATCCCCCAGTTAGCTGTCGGCAAGCCGCTTCATGGAAGCGGCAACCGGTCCTAAAAAATCGAAACTTGCCCAAAAGGTTGGTGGAATTACCCAGCTAGCCGTCGGCAAGCCGCTTCAACGAGGCAGCCACCGGTCCCCAAAAATCACAACTTGCACAAAAGGCTGAGGGAATTACCCGTCTAGCCCCTGGCAAGCCGCTTCATGGAAGCGGCAACCGGTATCCAAAATCCCCAAATTGCCCAAAAAGTTGGTGGAATTACCCAGCTAATCGTCGGCAAGCCGCTTCAAGGAAGAGGCAACCGATCCCCAAAAACCCCAACTTGCACAAAAGGTTGGGGAAATCACTCGGCTAGCCGCCGGCAAGCCACTTCAACGAGGTGGCAATCGGTCCCCAAAAATCGCAACTTGCACAAAAGGCTGGGGGTATTAACCCTCTAGCCACTGGCAAGCTGCTTCAAGGAAGCGACAACCGGTATCCAAAATCCCAAACTTGCACAAAAAGTTGGTGGAATTACCCGGCTAATCGCCGGCAAGCCGCTTCAAGGAAGCGGCAATCGATCCCCAAAAAACCCAACTTGCACAAAAGGTTGGGGGAATCACTCGGCTAGCCGTCGGCAAGACCCTTCAAGGAAGCGGCAACTCGTACCAAAAAATCGCAACTTGCACAAAAGGTTGGGGCAATTACCTGGCAATCCACTTCAAGGAAGTGGCAACCGGTCCCAAAAACCCAAACTTGCACAAAAGGTGTGGGGAATCACCCGACTAGCCGCTTGCAAGCCACTTCAAGGAAGCGGCAACCGGTCCCCAAAAATCGAAACTTGCAGAAAACGCTGGGGAATCACCCGACTACCCACTGGCATGCTACTTCAAGGAAGCAACAACCTATCCCCTAAATCCCCAACTTGCACAAAAGGCTATGGGAATCACTCGGCAAACCACTTCAAGGAAGCGGCAACCAGTCCCCAAAATCCCCAACTTGCACAAAAGGTTGGGGGAATTACTCGGCTAGCCGTCGGCAAGGCGCTTCAAGGAAGCGGCAAACGGTCCCCAAATACCCTAACAAGCACAAAAGGTTTGGAGAATCCCCAAGCCAGCCGTCGGCAAGCCGCTTCAAGGAAGCGACAACTGGTCCGAAAAAATCGCAACTTGCACAAAAGGTTGGCGGAATTACCCAGCTAGCTGCTGGCAAGCCGCTTCAACGAGGTGGCAACCAGTCCCCAAAAATCGCAACTTGCACAAAATGCTGGGGGAATTACCCGTCTAGCCGCTGGAAAGCCGCTTCATGGAAGCGGCAACCGGTATCCAAAATCCCCAACTTGCACAAAAGGTTGGTGGAATAACCAGGCTCATCGCCAGTAAGCCGCTTCAAGGAAGCGGCAACCGGTCACCAAAAACCCAAACTTGCACAAAAGGTTGGGGGAATCACTCGGCTAGCCGCCAGCAAGCCACTTCAAGGAAGCGGCAACCAGTCCCCAAAAATCGGAACTTGCACAAAAGGTTGGGGGAATTACCTGGAAGCCACTTCATGGAAGCGGCAACCGGTCCCTAAAAACCCAAACTTGCACAAAAGGTGTGGGGAATCACCCGGCTAGCCGCTTGCAAGCCGCTTCAAGGAAGTGGCAATCGGTCCATGAAACCCACAACATGCACAAGAGGTTGGGGGAATGACACAGCTAGCTGTCGGTAATCCGCTTCAAGGAAGCGGCAACCGGTCCACAAAAATTGAAATTTGCACAAAAGGCTGCAGGAATCACCCGGCTAGCCGTCGGCAAGCTGTTTTATGGAAGTGGCAATCGATCCCCTAAATCCCCAAATTGCACAAAAGGCTACGGCAATCACTCGGCTAGCCGCCGGCAAGCCACTTCAACGAAGCGGCAACCGGTCCACAAAATCCCCAACTTTCACAAAAAGGTGGGGGAATTAACCGACTAGTTGCCGGCAAGCCGCTTCAAGGAAGTGGCAACCGGTCCCCAAAAACCCCAACTTGTACAAAAGGTTGGGGAATCACCCGGCTAGTCGTCGGAAAGCCGCATCAAAGAAGTGGCAACCGGTCCCCCAAAATCGCAACTTGCACAAAAGGTTGTGGAATTACCCGGCTAGCATTCACCACACCACTTCAAGAAAGCAGCAACTGGTCCCGAAAAACCTAAAATTGCACAAAAGGTTGTGGGAATCACCCGGCTAGCCGTTGACAAGCCGCTTCAGGGAAGCGGCAACCGGTCCCGAACATCCCCAACTTGCAGAAAAGGTTGGGGGAATGACCCATCTATCCGCTGGCAAGCCGCTTCAAGGAAGCGACAACCGATCCCCAAAAACCCCAACTTGCACAAAAGGTTGGGGGAATCACTCGGCTAGCCGTCGGCAAGCCGCTTCAAGGAAGCGGCTACCAGTCCCCAAAAATCCCAAACTTGCACAAAAGGTTGGGGGAATTACTTGGCTAGCCGCTGACAAGTCGCTGACAAGGAAACGGCAACTGGTCCCCAAAATCCCCAACTTGCACAAATGGTTGAGGGAATCACCTGGCTAGCTGTTGGCAAGCCGCTTACCGGTCACCAAAACCCAAAATTTGCACAAAAGGGTGGGGGAATGACCCAGAAAGCCGCTGGCAAGCTGATTCAAGGAAGCGGCAACTGGTTGCCAAAAAGCCAAACTTGCACAAAAGGTTGGGGGAATCACCTGGCTAGCCGCGGACAGGCTGCTTCAAGGAAGCGGAAACCGGTTCCCAAAAATCGCAACTTGCACAAAAGGTTGGGGGAATTACCTGGCAAGACGCTTCAAGCAAGCGTCAACCGGTCCGCAAAAATTGAAACTTACACAAAAGGTTGGGAGAATCACCTATCTTGCCGTCGGCAAGCCGCTTCAAGGAAGTGTTATCAGGTCCCTGAAATCCCAAACTTGCACAAAAGGTTGGGGGAATCACTCGGCTAGCCGCTAGCAAGCCACTTCAAGGAAGCGGCAACCTGTCCCCAAAAACCTAAACTTGCACAAAAGGTGTGGGGAATCACCCGGCTAGCCGCTTGCAAGCCGCTTCAAGGAAGCGGCAATCGGTCCACGAAACCCACAACATGCACAAGAGGTTGGGGAATGACACAGCTAGCCGTCGGCAATCCGCTTCAAGGAAGCGGCAATCGGTCCACAAAAATTGAAATTTGCACAAAAGGCTGCGGGAATCACCCGGCTAGCCGCCGGCAAGCTGTTTTAAGGAAGTGGCAATCGATCCCCTAAATCCCCAACTTGCACAAAAGGCTACGGCAATCACTCGGCAAGCCGCTTCAAGGAAGCAGCAATCGGTCCACAAAATCCCCAACTTTCATAAAAAGGTGGGGGAATTAACCGACTAGTTGCCGGCAAGCCGCTTCAAGGAAGTGGCAACCGGTCCCCAAAAACCCCAACTTGTACAAAAGGTTGGGGAATCACCCGGCTAGCCATCGGAAAGCCGCATCAAAGAAGTGGCAATCGATCCCCCAAAATCACAACTTGCACAAAAGGTTGTGGAATTACCCGGCTAGCATCCGGCACACCACTTCAAGAAAGCAGCAACCGGTCACGAAAAACCTAAAATTGCACAAAAGGTTTTGGGAATCACCCGGCTAGCCGTCGACAAGCCGCTTCCCTGGTCCCGAACATCCCCAACTTGCAGAAAAAGTTTGGGGGAATCACCCATCTATTCGCTGGCAAGCCGCTTCCCCGGTCTCGAACATCCCCAACTTGCAGAAAAGGTTGGGGGAATCACCCATCTATTCGCTGGCAAGCCGCTTCAAGGAAGTGGCAACCAATCCCCAAAAACCCCAACTTGCACAAAAGGTTGGGGGAATCACTCGGCTAGCCGTCGGCAAGCCGCTTCAAGGAAGCGGCTACCAGTCCCCAAAAATCCCAAACTTGCACAAAAGGTTGGGGGAATTACTTGGCTAGCCGCTAACAAGCCGCTTCAAGGAAACGGCAACCGGTCCCCAAAATCCCCAACTTCCACAAATGATTGGGGAAATCACCTGGCTAGCCGTTGGCAAGCCGCTTGCCGGTCACCAAAACCCAAAATTTGCACAAAAGGTTGGGGGAATGACCCGGAAAGCCGCTAGCAAGCTGATTCAAGGAAGCGGCAACTGGTTGCCAAAAAGCCAAACTTGCACAAAAGGTTGGGGGAATCACCTGGCTAGCCACGGACAGGCTGCTTCAAGGAAGCGGAAACCGATTCCCAAAAATTGCAACTTGCACAAAAGGTTGGGGGAATTACCTGGCTAGATGCTTCAAGCAAGCGACAACCGGTCCACAAAAACTGAAACTTACACAAAAGGTTGGGAGAATCACCTGTCTTGCCGTCGGCAAGCCGCTTCAAGGAAGCGTTATCTGGTCCCTGAAATCCCAAACTTGCACAAAAGGTTGGGGGAATCACTCGGCTAGCCGCTAGCAAGCCACTTCATGGATGCGGCAACCAGTCCCCAAAAATCGCAACTTGCACAAAAGGTTGGGTGAATTACCTGGCAAGCCACTTCAAGGAAGCGGCAACCGGTCCCCAAAAACCCAAACTTGCACAAAAGGTGTGGGGAATCGCCCGGCTAGCCGCTTGCAAGCCGCTTCAAGGAAGCGGCAATCGGTCCACGAAACCCACAACATGCACAAGAGGTTGGGGGAATGACAGAGCTAGCCGTCAGCAATCCGCTTCAAGGAAGCGGCAACCGGTTCACAAAAATTGAAATTTGCACAAAAGGCTGCGGGAATCACCCGGCTAGTCGCCGCCAAGCTGTTTTAAGGAAGTGGCAATCGATCCCCTAAATCCCCAACTTGCAGAAAAGGCTGCGGCAATCACTCGGCTAGCCGCCAGCAAGCCGCTTCAAGGAAGCGGCAACCGGCCCACAAAATCCCCAACTTTCACAAAAAGGTGGGGGAATTAACTGACTAGTTGCCGGCAAGCCGCTTCAAGGAAGTGGCAACCGGTCCCCAAAAACCCCAACTTGTACAAAAGGTTGGGGAATCACCCGGCTAGCCATCGGAAAGCCGCATCAAAGAAGTGGCAACCGGTCCCCCAAAATCACAACTTGCACAAAAGGTTGTGGAATTACCCGGCTAGCATCCGGCACACCACTTCAAGAAGGCAGCAATCGGTCCCAAAAAACCTAAAATTGCACAAAAGTTTGTGGGAATCACCCGGCTAGCCGTCGACAAGCCGCTTCAGGGAAGCGGCAACCGGTCCCAAACATCCCCAACTTGTAGAAAAGGTTGGGGGAATCACCCATCTATCCACTGGCAAGCCGCTTCCCGATCCCCAAAAACCCCAACTTGCACAAAAGGTTGGGGGAATCACTCAGCTAGCTGTCGGCAAGCCGCTTCAAGGAAGCGTCTACCAGTCCCCAAAAATCCCAAACTTGCACAAAAAGTTGGGGGAATTACTTTGCTAGCCGCTAACAAGCCGCTTCATGGAAACGGCAATCGGTCCCCAAAATCCCCAACTTGCACAAATGGTTGGGGGAGTCACCTGGCTAGGCGTTGGCAAGCCGCTTACCGGTCACCAAAACCCAAAATTTGCACAAAAGGTTGGGGGAATGACCCGGAAAGCCGTTGGCAAGCTGATTCAAGGAAGCAGCAACTGGTTGCCAAAAAGCCAAACTTGCACAAAAGGTTGGGGGAATCACCTGGCTAGCCGCGGACAGGCTGCTTTAAGGAAGTGGAAACCGGTTCCCAAAAATCGCAACTTGCACAAAAGGATGGGGGA
>JAMKPZ010000736.1:0-85497 GCA_024699675.1 Amphibolis antarctica
GTTGGTTGGGTGGAAAGCTTTGGTTTGTCGATCTGTTATTAAAATGCGCAAAAGCTACAAGTTCCTATCCGATGATGCGTTGAGCGCAGCGGCAAGCCGTCTCCGCCTATCCTACGGCGGAGGGCGACTGGGGACTGGCACGCTACGGCGCCCCCAAGACCTGCGACTCCATCGGCGACCTGGTGGGCGATTGCATCGACGAAGACGACGAGATGGGCATGGAGTCGGAGATCAGCAGGAGGGTCCTCGGAGGACGTAGGCGGCGCTACATCAGCTACGGCGCGCTGAAGAGGAACCGCGTGCCGTGCAGTCGTCGTGGGCACTCCTACTACAACTGCGCGAGGGGCCGCCGCGCCAACCCCTACCGCCGCGGATGCAGCATCATCACCAGGTGCGCCAGGCTCATCCACTAGAAACATCGATTGAGCATGGAATGGAAGAAGATTATCGTTAATTACGTGAGATTAAAGGGGAAAATGATGGACAAGAAGAAAGATAATCCACGATGATGGCTTAATTAATTAACTGCAGGCCCCAATCCCATGCATGCATGGGTTAATTTGTCCTTGTTTCTTAATAAGTGGGAGTTGTATTTCCGTACTGATCTTATCAATCTCTTCTCCATGTCATCAATCGCTCGTATTCGTTTTTAAAAATTTCTTTCTGTTTTTCTTTTTAATAGTTATAATAAAAAATATTTATTTTTATTATATTATTTATTAAAATATATATGTAAAAATCTTATGAATCTCATTACCGAATTAAAACTTAATTTTCATCTACCATTAATATATACCAGCTATTGCATGTTCTGTTCTCTCTTCTTGTATTAATGTTTATTTCTTTCAAGAGTAAGAAATTAAAGGTGAAAGACATTCAAAAATGGTGATTTCTTTTTGATATATTAAATGGATGAGCAATTAAATTGGTGAATTTTTTATGTTGGTTAAATTTCAGAAAATTTGAACAAAACCATTTTTAACGCATCATAGGTTACTTGTAGTGACTTTTAAGACTATTAAGCTAAAATATCTGTTACTATAGAAGTACTTTGTGACAGATATATTTCTATAAGTCAATATAAGTCTTATATCTATTGCTAAAAGTATCTTATTGTGATAGATATTTGTAGTATCGGTATATAATATAACATCTATCATTATAGACTACGTTATTGTGACAGAATGTTTGATCTAATAGGATACTTAACCAGTACTATATAACAGTAAGTTATTTATAATGTCACATTTACAATTTAACCGAAATTTTATACTCCTTTTTATAGTTTTTAAAATTATACTCCATTTTTATAATTATATATTTATTTATTTATTTTAAATTTTTTTTTGCACTAGAAAACAGTAAGATGGAATAATTTCTGGTTTTGTGAATGATGAACCTGATAATACCTGTTGAAGGAATGAGATTTCAATCTACTTAAATGAATGATTATCATTTGTATTTTTGTAAATTTTTATATTTGTTAATTGATATAAAGAAAAATTACATGGAACTCATATTATATAAAGATGCCATTGATTCACATGAAAAGGAATCATGGTTTGATGCGATAAATGATGAAATTGATTTCACGATAAAAAAAATAAGTCTAAGAATTGTGTGATTTATTGAAAGATAATAAAAGATTATAAGATGTAAATAGATATTTAAGAAAAAATTGAAGGTTGATATATTTATTGATACGTATAAGATTTATTAGTTTCCAAAGATTATACACGAATTGATTTTTATTTTAAAAAAACAAAAATCAACCAAAATATGATTTATGCTTTAAAAATATAATTTTATAATCGATATATCTGAAAATAGTCGCACGATCAATATACACGTTGCTCATTCACACGTCCAGTCTCGCTGCTTCGTTCGCTCATCTTCCCCAATCCTCCCCGTCGGCGGGTGCCGCTGCAACACCTCCACCGCGGGATTCGTCGGCGTCGACACCGTTTCGGGATTAGCGGTAGCAAGGTACTGCGGTATTCGAAGAAGCACAGAGGTCCCGCTCGATTGTCGATTTTTTTTTTTTTCTGGTAAAATAGAGCAAAAGGATGAAAATTTTGAACTGCGGGCCATCACTCTGTTGTTTTCCCTAGTGACCGTAATTGCTGGTGGGATGATCACTTGCAGTTGGCGGTCTTGATTCTTTTGCCGAACAAAAGTAAATTAGATTTCTCTTGTTATAACTCATCCTTGCTCGGTTACGTTTGTTGGATGATGGTTTGATTGTGAAAACTGCTATGGAAAATACATGGCATAGGAATAAAGGTAGTGATGGATCCCTAATATTTTAGATAGTTTGTAGCTGAACAAATATATGGAAATAGAAGAATGGTAGATCTTCTAATACATACATATCATTTAATCAAAGGAAAAATATTAACTTGCTTCAATCCTAAATGTGGTTGACACTAGTGGAAAGCATACTGTTGAAGATGTTGCATTATCACAAAATGTATTATCTAGCTGAGTCAAGGAACATGCCTGTCCATACTAAAACTATTTTCTAATTAGTGATACTGAAACATTTTTCATAGATATATAATAATTTGAAATATTTTTTGGATGCATATTAAGGGCAAATCTTTATTTTATTAGTGTGGTATTTTTAGATCATTTTCATGGACCTTTTAGTTATCATTTTTATAATATTTATTATTACAATGAAACAAGGCTTCCAATATCCATTTTGTATCAAAGATCAATCCACCAGAAAAAGAAAATAAATCAAGAATTGAAGATTGTATTAGTGAAAACACAACACTTTTATGGCAATGGTTAAAACAATCCAAATTTCAATTTGAAACTCAAGAATAACATTAAATAAACTATGATAAGCATATAAAAACACCTAGACAAGTAATTATCATGCATAAAATATCAATTAGATAGTGATATAGTAGTCACATGCATAAGAAAGGTCTTAAATCATCTACAAATAAATGAAAAAAACTCATAATAACAAATAATTTAAAATTTATACTACATTTCAATAAAATTTGGGTTATAATTGAATATAATTTAAGTTCCAGTTTAATATATTTTACATTGGTAGTCTACTTTGGGCTCTAAGCCCGTTTTGCCTGTCCTAAGTCACTTCTTCCAATAAGGATAGATTTAGCATATTATATGACTCTGATATCACTTGTTATAGTCTTAGAAGAACCTATCTTAAATAACCAATCTGATGGTAGGAAGACTCTACCACTTCAAGAACACATTAGGAGGTGAACCTTCTACTAATGTGAGACTAAAGTCTATATCAAAGAGTTTCTTTATTTACCCTTTTGCACATTTGAATGCCTCGACCAAATTATTGCTTAACTCATCACTGAACACGTACCTCTACTCAAACCAAAATTGACATCAGTTTTGTCTGAACTCACTGCAAACTCCTCTGTAGCCTAAACACCACTGTTGCTACCTTCAAGTGCTTGAACACAACTTTCTCCCATCGTAGCTCATCCTTAACAAAGCAAGTACCACTGCAACACCATCACCCTGCATTGGGTGCAAGGAAGATGGGTGTTGAGGAATTTTTCATCAAAATCAATGGTCAAGGCCTAGGAAAATTGCCACATGTCTCCTTTTATATCAAGGAATATGTTGAAATTTTTTTGCAATGTTTTTAAAGTGTAGAAACACCACCCTAAACTAAATATGCTTGGTCCTCCTACATGCAATTGGATTCTTTGGCTAGATTTATTGCAGAGACATCATATAGGAAGATATGTATTTGCCCATCAACTGGAAGTTGCAATTCCTTTAAAACTTAGATTAATTTAGATTGTTTGAGTACAAACAACAGTACACCTCACTTCAAGGTAGGCATGTAAATTGGGCCACCTAGAGTCATCGAATGCTTGGGTCGGGTCCAACTTCTAACTTGGGTAGGCCTTCTTAGCCCATTTTTTTTGGATTTTTATTTAACATTTATTATATAACATATTACTTTTATGTTATACTATACTTATACATGTGTGATAACTAATATATACGTATATATAATGTGCGTAAATTGCATCCTTATAAAATATTACTAAATGCTAATAAATGCATAAATTTCTATGACAAATGCTAAAAAAAAAATTAATTAATTGTATTAAATAACTTTATAATTAAATCACTTATTTCATCAAAAAATATTGGTTATTACAATCGTCTAAATTTCTAATTATATATACATTCACAGGCATCTTGTTATTAATATATATTACTTACATATAAATCATGTATAATATATCTGTAATATTGGTTATATAATATATATATGTAGTTTTATGCGTAAGGCTGATGGACCAGCGTAGGCCTGGCCTGACTCTTAGCTCGTTTGGGCTCAAATTTGGTCCTAGAGTTGATGAGTCAGTGGGCCTTGGCCCTTCAAACTAGCCTAGCCCATGGTCCATGTAATATGGTATTACGATTCAAAAGGTGCCCATGATATTTAGAACTTTTAGACCAGTATCTGTTGTTTTTTTTTCTTGAAAAATACCTATATAATTGAAGGAAAGGACTCTTGTGAATAAAATAAATAAAATAAATCTCCGGAAACAAAGCATCTAGGCAAATATAATTTTTTTTCTAAAATGAATCGAACAACAATCTTTTTAAAAACAATCTTAGTTGTTTTACGTGATTGAAATTTAGAATAATTTAACAGTGTTTTTATGTGATTTAAATCAGTGTTTGCATTTAAATTTAATCCTCACAATAATTTCTATTAAAATCTAGAAAATTATTATTTTGAAATAATTTTAAAACATTAGTAAAATTTCGAACGAAATCATAAGTTTAATAAAAGATCTCTCAATCACTAAAATATAGCTGTAGTGTTACTAAAATCTAAGTTTTAATAAATAAAAAAACAACTACCTTGTCCTAACTCCGTCACTCCGACAATTGCACTTCAACAGAATACTCTTGTTGCTACTAGTTCAGTAGCTACTTATTAGGCAGATTTGTCTAATTCTCCTGATAATACTTAATTTTTGCATTCCAGTGTTACCTTTGTTAAACATCTCTCGTGAAGCCTTTTTTGCTCCTTTTTACTACTTCCTTGTAACTCTTGTTTCTTTCTGTGGTATCACACTATCACATGTTTATTAATACATATCACTTATTCGGCAAAAAAAAAAAGCTATCCTGTCTTGGGTAGTAATTTTAACAATAGTAGGGACTTGCAAGCTTTTCTGCATCTCCTCGATGTTTGGAGCCGACGACAACCTCTTTGATGCTGGCGGCGCAGCCACGAAGTTGCTCTCCTATGTCATGGAAACCACTTCGACGCATGAGCTCCGCCCTCGTCTCCAGAAGAGTCGCCCTCAATAGAGCGAAGTCTCGGTAAACACATAGATTGAAGTTGTCCACGGACTTGTCCATGCTCGTGGACCACAGACATGGAGTAGCCGTCTGCGCGCTAGAAAGAAAGAAGTCGTCCAGGGCCTCCAAGGTTTCGGAGGACTGACGTAGGAGCTCGACGGCGGCGGTGCAGTGGCAGAGGTCCATGAAGACCGTCAGGGCCAGGGGAAGTACCAGCCTCCTCGTGAAGGAGATGAGCTCCAAGGGTTTGAGATGGACGGTGGGGAGGTTTGGGCCGAAACGGAAGAGATGGAAGCAGGACTCCCACACATGGTTCAAGTGGTGAGGAAGGCACCCTCTGGCGTTGACGGCGTGGACCATGGCACGAGGAGCGGCGGCGGCGGCAGCGAAAGAAGAAGGTGAAGACGGTGGGTTTCCCCACCGTCGGGCGTAGAGCCTGACGATGTCGTGGAATCGGATGAGTCCAGGGTCGGTGCACCTCTTTGCGAGGCGGAGCCTGCACAACATGGACGCCGCCGTCGATGCTCTGTCGTCCTGGGAGTTGGGTGCTCCAAAGCGGGCGATTCTGTCACGTAGCCAGTTCCAGGAGCATTGGGAGATACGTTCTTTGGAGACGTCGGTCGCGGCAAGAGCCAAGAGGGAGACCGGCACAGGCGACGACGCGAACCAACCGCCCGCCTCCACCATGCTCGACGCTAGCTTCATGGGCTTGTCGGCCAAGTCGAACACCAAAAGGCAGAAATCCAGGAGTCGAACCAAGAAGGGGTTGCGCCTAAACACGTGGCACCTGCCTCCTTCTTCTTCACCACCACTTGTTGGTTGCCTACTGGGTATCTTGTCGACGGAGCGGAGGAGCTTCAGAGGGCTCATCTGCAGCTCTGTGAGGATCGCTCCGACCACCGACAGGCCAAAGGTCTGGCCGCACAGTCTCTCTCTGATGACCCCCAGGGCATTGGATTCATCCGGTGGAAGGTCTGCCAAGCTACCTGCCGTCATCAAGCACATTGCCTCCGATCGTGGGAGACGTGGTAGCCTTAGAGGCTCGGCGCCCAGCAGTGTCGGCAGACGGGTGGAGATGAGGATGTGGGTGTCTCCACCCAACTCCGGGAGTAGTCGCTCGACGTTCCACCCGTTCCACCAATCCTTGTCCCTCTCCAATCCATCGATCACAAGAAGGAACGGAATGCCCCGACCAAGCTCCTTTCTTACCCTAGCAATGGCTTGGCTCTCCAGCTCCTCAAAGCTTCGGGGACCAGAGGTCACCTCGTTCTCCAGCCTCGTGTCGACTTCCAGAGTCCGGAGCAAGCTCACGTAGCTCTGCCAAAGCTGCCTTGCTTCCCCGCCTACCCACAAGACCTTTCTGTACCTCTGGGAAAACCTGTACGAGAATTCGAGCAACAGCTCCGTCTTGCCAACGCCGGTGTCTCCGGACACGACGGCATAGCCTTTGCCGTACCGTTTGTCGACGGACGACCTCCTCCTCCTCCTTCCCGAGTTGTCATGGTCCGAGAAATGAAACGAGCTGCGGTTGAAGGTGTCGGCTACCACCACCTCCTCTTCGGACATTTTGGAGAGTACTGCCGGCTCCTTACCCTTCCCTTCCAGCTCACCTTGTTGTTCCCTCCTCTGTCCGGCACTGGTACCGGCTGTGATGGTGTTATCCGTGCTCTGTTCACCGTCGAAGCTCTCCTCGGCCACGTACCCGAACAAGCTGAGTTCGAGCTCACGTAACTCTTTCCTCCTCCCGACGAAAGACACGTTCCGGGGAAGCGGGTGTTCTTCGTTCTCCGGCCACTTGGACGTCTTCACCCTTTCGACAATGCTCCTCCTCCCCAACCTCATGCCCACGTAATCCACCACCTGCGAGACGCAATCCCTCCAGTTGTCGGCGTCGGCCTCCAACCTGTAGTCCAGGCGAGAGAGCCCACCCACCACCTTCCTCCATTCCTCCCCCTGTCTCCTCCCTCTCCTCACTACCGCATCGTCGACACCCATGCCGAAGAACACCGGCAACAGATTCTTCCTCTCCAAGAACAGCCCCATCTCCTCCGCGCCGTAAGGATTTGAAAAGGTCTCCTTTGAGATCACAACCGCGCCTACCGTGGCGACATACATGGCCATCCTTGCCCTTTCATGAGAGCAAGCATCCGGGCACCTCCTCCTGTCGGAGGCCAAGCAAGACACACCCTGAAGCAGCAATTCCGCGTGAAGCCAGTTCACGAACCGGAGCAGAGAAGGCTGCTGACTGGAGAAGCCTACGTACACATCGCAGCACTTGCTTCTCCTCGCCGACAAGGGAGAATGCAACGTCGACGTACTCCACCGACGACCGGTGTCAGGAGGAGAAGACATGAGATCAGCAGCAAACGTTGGACGAAGCCATTGGAATCTTCTATCTTCCCTTTCCTGATGACACATACGAAACCAACAACTTTAGTTCCTTATGTTTTTTGAGGTAGCTATTGTGAATAGAGATGTTAACAGGCCGGTTGGCGCAACCTGAAACTTTTTTATGTTCCATATTGAGTCATATTGAGTCGGATCATGTCTGGCCGATGAGCCAGCAACCTAGGTACCGTTCATTCGAATTTGTGTCTGGTCATGTTAGACTTGGTCAATTTTTAATTATTTTTTATTTTATAAAATAATTAATATAATATTAATATAATTTATAAATATTAAAAAATAATTAAAGATAAGATTTAAATTGGTAATTATGCATTACCTATTAAGAAACTTAAATCATCAAACTATATATAATATATACAACTTAATTAAAGTATATTAAAATATATAAAAAAATTAAAAAATTATTTTTATGTCACGTTAACCTACACGTTGAAAATAGGTTACATTATGTTAACATGAAAATATAAAAATATAGACTAAGTACTGTCTATTAAATCGTGTCATATTTGTTAACAATACAGTTTGACCTATTGGATCGTGTCAACGATACAATTATTTGACAACGTTATGAAGTTAATTCTTTTTAAACTTTTATATGTTATCATTATTACACAAATTTCGTATTATCATCATTACACAAATTTCATAACAAACTCTTATCACATAATTTATTGTAGATCAAGTTTAACTTTATTTATTTTACTTATTAACTTTAATTCTTTACGCTTGTTATAATTAAAATATCTTATTATCAAACAAGACCTTCAAATGAATAAGTGATATTTCACTCCTCTTAGCTCTTAGATGAGATGATTTAAATTGGTGATGAAATGATATTATTTTTTCATTTTAATAAGTGAGAAGGTTTTTTTTTCATGACTTGTATGAGATGATTTTAATTGGAAGTTTTAATGGATAAAGGAGATGACTTCAAATGAACAAGTGATATGATTTTTTTATGAGCAAAAATTTTATGACATAATTTACTTATGCAAAATTACATGAAACAACGTAATTGAAATATAGATAAATTACATGAAAGACTTAAATACGCAAAACATGGTATGGTTTAATGTGTGATGTGATTAAACGTACATGAGTTATATAACAAAATCTATATATCCATAAGCTACATGAAATGACATAATTGGATTTAGTATGCTATTACCTGATAATGAACCCTTAATAGGGTATAAATCAATATGTACAATAAACATGAATTATTATGATATCAATTGAGATAAGTCCGTTCACGTGAAACTAAACAGTGAATATGCATAGAATAAACCACAACATGAGTTTAGATTATATTTGGAAATAATTTTTTTTAACTTTGAAAGTTAAAATAAAAATAAAAATTAATTTTACAGATAAAATTTATATAATGATAATAACATACAAAATAATTTTAAGAACTAGAAAAAGTTTAAAACAAATTCAATGAGTTGTCCTAAGTTCAAAAAACAAAAAACCATTGAAACAATATCGATAAAATTTCAACTAAATTTGGGACTTATCAGATTTAAGAAAATCAAACAAGAAATTTACATTAAATTGAAACTTACACGAATCCATTTATTGACTCGCAGTAGAAATCCGAAGTAAAAGCAGAGGAGTTGGCCGGAAGCTCGCCAGAGATCTGCCGAAAATTGTTGATGTTAGCGGGGAACGGTTCTTGTGCACCTCGAGCTTCAGGGCTTGGATCCAGAAGAGCGTCACAACCACGCAGAGACCTTCGAACGGCTGGAGATCGCCGGTGACCGACCGGCACCGGAGAAGGACAACCTCGACGCTGCTGTAACAACTAACCGAAGGTGTGGACGTGCGCACGGTGAAGCATGGAGTCTTCGAGGATCCCCCCGCAGTTGAGGAGGCTGGATACGTCGCCGGAGCCTGCCGGCGCCAAAGTAGATGATGCCGGGAGTTGCCGGATCTCCGATTTTCCTGCTGAGAGATGGGTGCAGACGATTGCTAGCGTTCGTGCGAGCATCAGAAGCCTTGCAAGAGAGCTCTCTCGATGGGATTACAGGAGGCATGTATAAGGGAGGGCCGCCGGCTGCCAAATCCGGCAGGAGATCCTGGCGGTGCGAGATTTCCGGCGAAGGGCGTGCGGGTGAGCGGGAGCACGACGCTGTAGATCACAGCGTAATCACCGGCGGCTTTCCTTTTCCGGAGGAAGGCGCGTGCTGTCACCGGCGCTGGGGAGGGAAAGCTCGGGCGGCGGCTTGTGTTTCCGGTTGGGGAAGATCAACGGCTGGGATGCAATCTTTGAGAGGTCTGACGGAGAAAATGAGGGGCGTTAGATCGAGGAACATTTGATCTGAGGGATGGCATTAAATTAATTTTTTTGGCTGTTGGATGAAGATCCAAGGGTCACGTGGAGAGTGGCTTAAGTCATTGAATCTTAGGCGTCAGAGTTGGCTGGACGGTGCAGATTATAACTTTTTATAGGGGAAGATCTTGACGTAGATGGCAAGATGGACGGTCCAAATTAAAACACTTTTTTCGACTTTGCTTGTACGGAATGAAACAGATGAAGATTTTCGTTTGCAACACAAGAGCAATACCATTTCTGAGGAGAAGCAATTCCTTGAAGGAGGTTTGTGTACATCGAGAATCTTGGTAAAAGTTTTTTAAAAATATTTTTAGGTATTTGTGTATTTTGAAAAATTTGAAAAAGTTTTAAAAATTTTCATTATTAGAAATATAAATTTTTTTCATTATTTTTCACTTGTTAAATCGAGAAAATTCTTGCCGTTAATGGAAAATTCATCACAACGTGATTTCTTAATCTCATACGTAATTTCTTACCGTTAACGGAAATATAAAAAATTTCATTTCCTAATTTTTCTTTCTATTTTTCTTTTTTTTTAAAAAATTATTATTTTTTAGATTTTTGACATGCATCCTGAAGATGTAATGTTGTTGAAAAGGCCAAGGATAGAGGATTCTTTTGGAAAGAAGAAGACATGCTGGACCATGTTAAGTGATCTGTGGTGGGAAGACCATCCGGAGGAAGAGCGACGTGGGGATGATGGCGGTGTTGACTTGGCGAGTTCGAGAGTTGTGGAGGTGTCCGGGTCTCATGTATGGTTGCGTCGTCGGTGGACGTGCAAGAAAACAATGGCAAGTGTGTGCGTAGAAATGGTTTTGCATGCAATATGTCATGTTAGCAACGTATGAACGTGGTTTTCACACGTTTGTGGTTTTTGTCTCTTTCCGTGAATTTTGCATACAAATGGTGAAGACGTGGGCGTTTGTGGCATTAGATTAGACCTCATTTCCATCCAAACATGCGGATGAAAACATAAGTGTATGAATATGATTTGCTTGATGACCAAATTGTGGTGTTCTTGCATTATAAATGAGCTCAATTGTGGACTAGGTGGTGGTTTTTTGTGAAGAGAGAGTAGACAGAAGGGTAGAAGAGGAGGAGAAAGAGAGGTGTTGTTGGTATTGGTAAAAGATAGTAACTAAATCAAAGTCTGTAGGTGAATAAGAGTAAATCGAATAGTTGTATTAGCAAAGAAAAGTAACAATATAAGTCTTTTTTTTCCTAATTTTAGAAGTATTTCTTCTTTCTCTCTCTACGCTACTACCTTGTCCAAATCCGGATCATAAAGGTACGGATATGATTTCTCAAAATATTCCTTTGTAAAATATGCACCTTGTGCTTCTATGTGAATTTTTATTCGTGATTAGACATAATGTGTGAGCAAACTAATTATAGTACATGCATTTAAATACTTTTCGTGGTGAATCGGTGGTGATTTAGATGTGATGGGAAAGACTCAGCTAGCTGTTAGGACTCAGATTAAGAAACAGTAGGATCAGCTTAAGATTATAGATGATGAAATAATTATAAAAGCTATTATAATTATAAAAATACGAATCACTTTTTAATTGTAAAAATAATTGTAATGTATTCAATAACGAATCCGTCACTAAAGACGAATCAAAGCTATTATGCAAGCAGATTTGAGAAAGGCATATGACTCGCTCAGTGAATTGTGAAAAGCACATGGTGAATTGGTACTTTGACTGTTGTTCATATGAACTCATTATTTATGGTAGTTGTGTTGATTCTGACAAATCATATCCATCTATCAAATTACAGAATTACATTCTTTATTTGTTTGCTAATTGTACGAGATTTCTTACGTAATTCTTCATAATCGATTGGAGGAGTCTTCTTGTCTCTCTCAATTGATTGATGTCTGTTTACGTGCTGTGAATTTATGTAGATAATTCATCACAATTGTATATAACATATGGTGATAGTCAAGTATTATTATTTTTTAGTTGGCTTCTTAAAAACCTGTTCCAGGATCTACTTCCAGTTCCCTTTTCTATCACAGGGAAGCATCTTCCTCGAGAATTAATGTGTTATCCATTTATTAGGCATGCTTTCTTATTTTCTTTGTGTAATTGTGTTTTTCTCGTGACATCATACGTACATATATGCCTTTTGTATCCCGTCCCGGCCTGAAATTCAACATATTCTTGAACAATATGTTAAGCACTCAGTTGATATCTGAATCAACCATGAAGGTTCCTGAGAAGGATGAAACAATTCTGAATCACTTTTTAATTTGCTGATTATAAGAAAGCAATAGATTTTGCGATTAAACTCTCAGATGGCTAGTTCAGGGGATACTTTTTATTAAATCTTTGACATGTAAGACTTAGCTAAAATTAAAGTGGTGTCTGAAGAAAATCGTCTTATCCATAATTGACTACAATTTCTTCTGGCAAAGCACAAAGTGAGCTTATGTTGATTTAATAGTATTTGTGAAATTATAAGTGATATTTTTGGCATAGATGATGATGCTTGGACGCTACTGCCATTATGGGAAGTTGCATGCAGCTGATGAACCAGATGGGAGGTGGTTCATTCTCTCTTTTTTGCAGCTGATTGCAAGCATGTGGTCTTCAATAACCAAAGATTTTTGATCCATGTGTAACCAACCTTTCTCATTTTTTGCTGTTTTGGAGTTTTTAGATTTTACCCTCTAGTTTTTTTTGTTTTTTGCTTTTTAGTACATATATCGTTTACTCTTAAACACAATACTTTTTTAAATGTTAGTGAAGAGCATTATTTTGTGTTTCACAATAATAGCAAAAATTACAGATAGGTGTAATTTTTATTAAGCCAATTTGTCAATTATTGATGACCTTATTATCAGAAATTGTAGTTGATCATTTACTTTATTGTAAAATAAGAGATGCTAAATTCTAATGTAAGGGAGAAGAATGGAAAAGCATTGCCATATATTAATGAAGCCGGCCGGTTCTCTGGAAGAATATATAATATTAATGATGACATTTTCTCATAAAAGTGTTTTGTAATTTTAATTGATTACAATAAATCAATTAATTAGAGATAGAGGGCGTCTGAGCCTATAGGTTAAATATATTTTTTAAAAAACCAAAATTAATTTCTACATACCTTGCTTTCATTAGCTAAGACTATGTTATCAACAAATAACATACACCAATCTATATATGTATTTCTCTATTAATTTTTTATGGTTATTCTATCCATAATCAGCCTAGAGTTGATCTTTGGTGTAAATCTATGTTTGCTGGAAATTTCTTGTCTTTCATATATCCTCTAATAATCACACCGCTTATATACACCTCTTTATGTGTGTATTAATTAGACATTGTGTTGATGAATGTGACTCAAAGTTGTGATGCAAAACTTGATGAGTAGAATTTGATGTGGTTGGAAGCAGGGAAATTAAGAGGAATCAGGCTCATGATATGATAGAAAAGGCCCATCGAGTGGAAGGCTTTGGAATGTCTCTGCATATGCTACCAGCCAGATTCCATCATTAGGGTAGGTTTTGTGTCTTTGGATGGTCAACTACCGAGTCACTAACATTGAAGTTGATGACCATTAGGAATATTTGGATGTGGGTTTGCAGCTCCCCTTTGCCATTTTCATAAAAACACTAATTTGATTAATCATATTTACCTTTAAGGGTTTCAATTCTCTAGTGGCATCACTTATAGAAAACTAACTCTATAGAATTTACTTTCTATAGATGCCACTATAGAATATTATCCCTACTTTTAACTCTTGATCGCTTATTTAACTTTTGGCCAATTTCAATTACTCCTTTTAATCTTTAATCACTAATATGGTCTTTCTCCTTGTCAGCAAACGGATGGTTGCCCTACCATGCAACTTGTCATCCCCTTTCCCACCTCCTCATCCAGCCAATTCAACGAATCGAAGCTCGTCCGACGATCTTCAAACCCTTTCGCACCTCCACATCCATAAAACTGATTGATTCGTCCCTCGAACCCTTCTCTTGACCCCCTCTTTCTCGCTCCCCCTTAAGCTTGTGCGATCTTCAAACCCTTGTCCAAGCACATGCCTCCCCATTAAATTAAGCAACATTTACTAGCTTGACACTAATGCTGCATGCGTCTTGTTTGGGGTTCTCGGCCGGGCTGTGGTGGATCAGGCGGATATGATTATTAATCCTCAGAATCTTAGCCTTCTTATGGAAAAGGAACAGTACGTATTGTCTTCTGATTAATATTAATTGTTGTTATCCCAAATCTAGCTAGATTACTATGTATCATAAATTAATAAAATAGTTATTCCATGCGTGAAAACCAAACACCAATTTGGTGAGTAAGCTGATGTAAATTTATTCAGAAACTTTAAATGTCATATATCTCGAAGTTTTGGGTACGGTTTGGGAAATTCAATTTTGAAAGTTGAATGGAACTAAAATTGGGAGTTGTAAAACAAACGAGAATTACATAGTAATTAGTGTAATTAAAATTTATATGTTGAAGTTTATATAATAATAATAATACATAAAAATTTATATGAAACTAAAATTGAAATTTGAAAAACAGTTTCCTAATTAACGCCAGCCTGTGAATTAATGAACCGCACTCGTTTGATGTGCACTGCCTCGAAATTCACCTCTGGAATTCATCGAAATTACTGTCAAACTTTGACCTTCATCTGTGACATATATGAGTGGTTGCATGGTAGCTCCAAGCTAAGCTTGATCGTCGTGCATGGGCAGCAAATGCAGGCACATGATCTTCCCTCCTCCCAAGGAAACAAATGATCATGCAAACGAACCCATGAATAAATTACGAGATATATTAATTGTGCAAGAGCCGGCCGGCTATAAATGGACGATTGATCGTAGTAGCAAGAGCACATCGAGCGTACCAGCTATAGCCATGGGCGGTGTGAAGACCAGTGGTGGTGGCTGCTCAGGCGCTGCTCCACCGTCTGAGATGAAGAGGTACTACCACGTCGCCGTGGAAGGCGTCGTCTACTGCAAGTCATGCGGGCAGCTGCCCGGATACAACAAGGGCATCGACGCGTCTCCTCTCCCTGGTATGTAGTATGTCAACCTGCTAGCTAGGGTGTTACCAAGGACATTTTTCGGACATACGTACGTGCATGCATGGTTAACTACTAGGGTTAACCATACGATACTAACTAGAAGGAGGAAGAAGAAGAGGAAGGACAAGGCACGCAGGTTGTACACAAGGGCATCTGGTTGTACACAATATTTTCACTTATATACAAATAATATACAATAGTGTCTTTGTATAGACATGAAGAGCACCGTTACAAGCCATTTTAGGATAGTACAGAAATGATAATAACAATTAACAAATGACAGAATTAACGAAGATATTGCAGGCGCTGACTGGCATTCCTAAAATATATAGCTTTTAGGTAATTCCTTTATGCTCTGCTGCCAAATGCATGTCCGCTCTGGTTTGCATTGGCTCTTAATTTTCAGGGTGTTTTTAAGAGCTGTGCAAACAAATGCACATTTTTTGATGAGAGAGATAGCTCTAAAATCTTATTACGCCAAACTTAGTTCATTTTTTTTGATGAGAGAGATAGCTCTAAAATCCTATTACGCCAAACTTAGTTCATTTTTCAGCTAATGCAGGAGCCACTGGTGCATGGTTTCTTGAAATTGTAGCTGCTCCCGAAGTCGAAAGTACACAACTATCACTTGCCTCTCTCCCACGTCCCTCGCCACTGCATGTCTTCCTTGTCACATGCCACTCTCCCACGCCCCTCGCCGTTGCGCATCATCCTCGTCGCTCACCTTCTCATCACGTGTCCTCCTCACCCCTCACCTTCTCACTACTACGCATCCTCCTTGCCCCTTGCCTTCACTCCTCATCCTCCTCACCAACCGCCTCTCTCATCGCATCCTCCTCACCAACCGCCTCTCTCATCGCATCCTCCTCACCGCTACACATCCTCCTCACCGCTCACCTTCGTATCCTCCTTGTCGATCACCTCTCACGCTGCTTGACATCCTCACCCCTTTCACCCATCCTTGCTTCTTTCGTAACATTGTAAAATTATAAATATGTTGAAGTTTTATAAATACTTTTATTTATTTTAAAAAATATTTTTAATAAAACATATTCTTAAAATATTGTTAATAATATTATAAAAAACTACGTAAAATTGGAACTTTTTTTTAAAAAAAAGAAAAACTACTTTAACAAACAAATGTAACTCTTCAACTACTATTTCTTTTTTCAAGCAACCGCTCTTTAAAAACGATACTACAGTACCGCTCCAAGCATTCCTAGTTATGTTCTGAAGTTCAAACAAACGCAACTTCTGTCTTCGTGCAGGTGCAACGGTCAAGCTAAGCTGCAACTTGAGTGCCATTGCCACAAAGCACGTCGATGCCTACGAGACAACGGCGAAGACCGACAAGAATGGGTACTTGTACGTGGAGGCATCGCCGGGGGCATTGAACTCGCGCGTGGCGGAGTGGTGTAGGGTTTTCCTAGTGTCGTTGCCGGGGGCATTGAACTCGCGCGTGGCGGAGTGGTGTAGGGTTTTCCTAGTGTCGTCGCCGGGGGCATTGAACTCGCGCGTGGCGGAGTGGTGTAGGGATTTCCTAGTGTCGTCGCCGGGGGCATTGAACTCGCGCGTGGCGGAGTGGTGTAGGGTTTTCCTAGTGTCGTCGCCGGTGGCCGCCTGCGCCAAGCCCACCGACGTCAACGGTGGAGTTTCCGGGGCGCGGCTGAGGTACGAGAGGATCATATCGCGCGGGAGGAAGTACCAGTACGCGCTCTACACCTCCGGCCTCCTCCTGTTTGCTCCCTCCACCGCCAAATCTTGCCCCCGGAACGTTCACCACTGAACCGTTTTGTCAAGCTTCACGTTGCTTCGAGACTTGCGTGGTCCTCGATGCGTTAATTTCCATGTTCTAATTAATTATAACAGGTGGTTGGTTTTGACTCCTTCATTTTCAATAATACCACATCGTGCACGATACAGGTACGCTTGAACAATATATTCTGCCAACTTACCCACTCGGCTAAGGAAAAGTCTTTTGAATTTGTGAGCTGCTAACAGGTAAAATATGAAATTGATATTCACCGAAAGCCTAGGCATTACTACTTAAAATATAATAAATTTATTTAAAAAGATTATAAAATTTTATATTTTAAATATAATTTTATTATATTTTAGAAAAGTTTCTGTTAATTATAAGAATTTTCTTAATGTAAAAGATATAAATTTTTTTTGAAATGCATAAATACCTTAAAATTTAAAAATTATTTCAAAATTTTTCTTCTCTAATATTTCTAACATACACAAACCCTTCTTAAATACAACAAATTATAATTATTCATGTTTTACAAAAAAGTTATTTATCAAAATTAAAATATAAATACAACGAATTATAATTCTTTCATGTTTTACAAAATATTATTTATCAAAATTATACGATTCTTTCTTCGATCTTAAATTTCAAAATTATTTACTTTTAAAAATTTTAATTTCTATAAATTCTTATACTTATATAAAAATATGAAATTTCAATTCTATTTCTGTTGTGAATTCATTCTCAATCATTTTCTTTAATTTTTGTCATTACGAGTACAAATGGATCTTTTAAATTTAATATTATTGGTGAGTAATAAAGAGTAATAAAGAACTGAAATTAAGAGTTATAAAATAAATAAAATTAAGTTTTACCGTAAGTTGTACAGTCAAAATTTGTACAATAAGATGATGATGATAATAATATGTGATAATTTGTATAAAATTAAAACACTAACATTCAAAACTAAACAAAATTATCAAACTATAATGATACCATTTTTCAAATTATGTTGGATAATTATTTGGTGAAATTAGATTACACCATTATAATCTGGTTTAAACACGTATGTTAGCATAACTTGATTTTGCTTTTTTAAGATTTTGGCATATTAATTATATATAAAAATGGTATGGTGAAATTTTTAGAAAACTTGTTGGTAACCATTTCAATATATTGAATCCATAAAATCTAAAGGTACATAGATTTATAGGTTTAGTATACTTATTCAGTAATTCATTACGTTTAGAAAAGAAGTGATCTTTTGATCACTTAAAATTTTGTTTCGGTGGAATCATGCTAAAATTTCACAAGCTCTTTAACAACTTATTACTGCTCTTTAATTTAGACGATTAGATCAAAGATCAAATAGTGTAAAGTTAAATTCTAAAGATGTTTCATTGTAATTCTATTGACCTACATCTTTGGTGAAGTCTATGTAAGTTAAAATTTTATCGATGAATTAGAGACTTATTAAGTTTCATTCTTATCAAATTTTGTGAAGGTCCGTAATTATGACAATTTTTTCTAATAGATAAAAGACGAGGATTAGTAAAATCTATTTTGTCATTGACTAACACTAATTATACATATGTGATTTCTCTAATTAAGTGCTAGAGGTTTTAAAAGTAAATTAAGATATTTTGTGGGTTTTCCTTTTCACACTTTGAGAATTTTTTATGTTAAAAAGACTTTGAGAGATTTGTATGTTTTGAAAAATAATTTAAAATAGTGAAAAATAATAATTTAATTTTTTTACTATTTTTAAAAGTATAAACTCCTGGTTTCACTTTGATTTCAACGTTCAAAAGATCAGATTGAAAAATCCAATTTGAGTGTTTTCCACTACAAGATAATGAAAGGAGAGATCAATTTCTAAAGGAATTAATTACAGCCGCACAAACGGAATGGAATTTATATATACCTAATATAACAATAAATCCTCTCTTTTATTATTAATTATTTTTAAATTACTTTTTTTTGGCAATTAATTTTAAGTTAAAGTTAAGTAAGTTTATATGTAAATATTTATAAACATATATATAAATTATAAGTAAAGAAAAATATAATAAAACATAAATAAACTATAAGTAAACAGATATTTTAAAAAATAATGTAACTTTTATCATAAATTACCTAATTTGATGATTATAGGAATTTTTTTAAATCTCTAATATCTTATATTTAAATTTTTATTTAAAAAATTCTATTTTAATCGCTTAAAATTTTAGATTTAAAATTTAAATTTTAATATTTGGGTATCGTCTATTTCCTCCTAACTTCTAGAAGTACTTCAATTTTCTTAATAACATTTTTATTCCGTAATTTATTCATTTTATTATTAAAATTATTTTTTTATTTTCTTTTATCTAAAAATTATTTACTTAAATATCTTTTATTTATTTATTTTTATAGTAAAAAAAAAAAAGATTAATGAACGATCCCTTAATTCATGATCAAGATAGATTCGTTCCTTAACTGGCAAAACAACTAACATACAAAACGTGATTGCGCCGTTTACCGCTAAAAGCTCGTACTTCGACTAAACCAAAATTATTGCAACGCCGACGCCTACCAAACAACCTCCACGGCGGTGGTATAACGAAAGCCGGCCGGCAACTTGTCCGACAAGTCGGACGTCAGCATGGAGGCTCTCCGTCTGTTCGGCCGGCGGTCGGCAAGGCTGCGCTCCCCCACCGGCAGCTGCAGCTGCTTCGCGGCCTCGGGCTCCAACACGACCCTTTCGGAGGAGGAGGCCTGCCACTTGGCCTGCATGTAATTGTACTTCCTCCACGGCCCCATGTGCATTTTGTTGTCCTTCATACACCTCTTGCCCGCCGTGCACATGGTCTTGATCACCCCTTTCAGCCTCTCGGGCTTGCCGACGAACACCTCCGGCAGGGCTCTCACAAGTGGGTTGTAGAGGTCGCTCGCTCTCGCCATCTCGAATTCCGCCCGGAAGTTGAGCTCGATCACCACTCTCGTCGGCCGTTTCTTGCCGGTGGATGACTTGTGCACCACATCCAGGTAGCTGTGCTCCCCTGAAGTGGGAAGCAGAGATCAGGATGCATGCATGGGACCAGAGAGATCAATGATAATTACCTATTTAATTCAATAATGTCATCCAACACAACTAATTGGGCATTGATTGTTTCACCTAATCAATCAACATTTATATGTAGTTTACCAATCAACCAAGTAATTAATCCTTTCCGGCGAGCTTTCAATTACTTAATTCTAATCGGGTTACGCTTTGAGGAAGCTAGGAAGAAGCACCTGAAAGAATCTCAGGCGAGCTCCTCCATTTGGACTTGCAAAGACCACAGTCGAAACCGGCGTTCTGGAGCTCATCGGAAATAGTCTTCAACAAGCAAGCCCGGCATTCCTTACACCCATCATTCCTCCTGGAACACGAGCACCGCCCGCCTTCCGCCCGGATCTTGCTCAACGCCGCCTCCGTCTCCCGTGACACCTTCGTCTCCAAGGAGCTCCTCGGCGACGCCAACGCCGCCTGTAACGCATTTAAATAAATATATAACTGCTTCCATGCACATGGTCCCTGCTCACCTCACCACCACGACTACACAAACAAAAGGCAACCAAAAAGCAAAAACGCAAAAAGGGAGAGAGCTCACGTCAAGAAGTTGCCGCTGCAAGTCCCAGAAGGCAGCCTTCTCGGCGGCGGAGCGGGAGCTCTGAGAGTTCTCCCTCCCCTCCTCCTCCTCCTCGTACACCTCCTCCCACTCCGGCGAGGGCGTCCCCTCGACGGCCTCGTCGAAGAAGCGGAACACGACGTCGAGCATGGAGGAGGACCCCATATTGCAGTCCGCTGCAGCGGTGCCGGCCGCCGTGCTGCTGCTGCTGCTTCTTCTCGATCTGATCGGTGGATTAATTTGAAGGAGGGCGAAGCCTGAGGAGGAATTTATAGTGCGGGGAGGGTGGGAGGAGGAGGACAAGTCCAGAGTGCTCGCCGACAATCTCACGCTCCGCTCACGGCTCGCCGCGGCGAACCGGCTTGGCGACGCGTGGCGACCGTCGGTTGGCGGATGTTGAACACGTGGCGTATTGTATTGTATTCCGTTCTGGGCGCAGCGGCGCAGGGCCAAGGAAGGGAATAATTCGGATTAGGATTCGGATCACAGCGTAGGTACACGTCGGATCGCCGAATGGGCGAGTGGTCGTGGGACCCGCTCAATCAATTATGGGCGTGGTGGTCATTTTCCCGAAGCATCTCTCTATGTACATTACCAAATTACACGTCACTCCTTCGTGATTGACCTCAGCACCACGTGGACTTATGACATACTTTTCGACGATTAGGTGGAATTTTGTTTACCAGGGTATCGTTGTTTGAAACGTTTACATGTAATTTTTTATTATTATCATGTATTATAACATTTTATAATACTATTTATTAAAAAAAATTATATTTTTTATAATATAATTATTATTTTATTATTATTATCGTAAATAGTAAAATTCAATCAATCTTATTAAAATATTCAATGTCTAGGTTGATGCTGACTGTAACTCTGTTTCTTATAATTTTTATTTAAATTAAAAATTATTTTTAACGTAATTACAACGTAAAATATTTTTAAGATACTTTTTTATATTTTTATCATAATATTTAATCATATTAATATTAACAAATATAATTTTAATATTAAAATTATTTATTTTAATATTAAAAAACAACACAACACAATAATAACGTACCTTTTAATTTTAATTTTGTTTTATTGTCAAATCAAAAATTACTTCAAATAATAGCATAGACAATTTTTATTTTGTTTGATATAAAAAGTTAAAGAAGTCTATTTTTCTTACTTTCGGAGTTAAAAAAATTCTTATTAAACATAATCTATGTTTGTTTTTTACCATGTATCTTTATTTTTTATTATGTATCACAATAATCTATAGCAATATTTATCAAATAACTTTAATATTTTACACTAAAAAGTCATATCAAAACACTTATATCATAAATCATGTAATTTCTTAAAAAATATAAACATCACCTCATTATCTTTATACACAGTTGTAAAATTATAAAAGATAAAAAATCTAATAAAATAAAATATTTAAATATAAATAGATTCCAAAAATAGTAGAAAAGTAAGCTAATTAACAGTTATCAAAAACATTAGGTATATCAACTTAACGAGCAAAAGCCAAGCCAGTAAGATTTAAAGTTTATGATTAGTAGTGTAGGAACTTGTGACACCTTTTTTGTAATTATTAAACTTTTGCAATGAATATGAGTTAAATATCATGAGATTGAAGAATAAGTAAAACTATCAAAATGAATTCATTTACAAATGATTCAGTTTAAAGTAATTATATAAAAGATGACAAAATAAACAACTAAAGCAAATTAAGGTTTAAATTAAACTTTATCGTCTTCCATTAAATCTGCTTGGTTGCCTACGTTAACAATACTTTTCATAAGATTTAAATACGAAACTCGAATTTGTATAAATATAAGCTTTTTTCCAGATTACTACTCTTCCTGCAAATTTTTGAATTATTGGATCAAATGTCATAAGATTCTCTTCAATGATGATTTCCCATTTTTTGAACTTTGTTCTATTCAACCTATTTGTTCTTTTTCCGCCTTCAGTGGTTTTATAATTGGAGTTTTGGGTAATTTAATTTCTTAATCTTAGGCTTTGTAAAAGATGGCTTTTAAAATTTCAAGTTACATTAACTGATAAATGTGAAAATGACTATTATTAATTTGAAGAAAAACATTTACGTTAGTTGGCGACAAAATGTCACGTGAGGATTTATTTATTTATTTATTTATTTATTGACATATCGCTTCAACAACGTGGAGCCCCTATATTCTTTGGAAGTTTCCCGATGATCTATAACATTATTTATAAAGATATGGCAGCTACGATACTTGAATTTTTAAGTATACATATACACAAGAAGAAACCAGAGGTCTTGTTAATTTTAATTTTAATTTTATATAAATTTTTATATATTATTATAATTATATCAAATTCTTACCTTACAAATTTATTATACAGTATAGCGAAATTACTATTAACTTCGATTCTTCGTAATTATTAGAATTAAAATTTAAACAAAAAATCTGTTGATAAATGTGACCATAGTTATTTTCAACTTTTTCTAAATATACCAACTAAAAAAAATCGCTTTTTTCAGAAAACTATAATTTCATTAGAGTAAATTGCAAGTAAAGTCAGCAGAGGTACTGCTCTTTTATCTTCTTATAAATAAATACATATAAAAAAATTTGAAAAATATAAATACGTAAATGTTTACGCTTTAAATTATTCAATATTAATTTAAATTATTAGTGGAGACCGGAGAGGACATTCTACTTTTAGTTTAATCAAATTTAAATTATTCGATATAAATTTTTATCGTGGACTGGTGTTGATATTTACACTTTCGACGAGAATGACGAAGGATGTGGGTAGGCTTGCTGACATGGCATGCGACGTTGGAAGTAGTGGTTGTTAGAATACAAAGGCCACGTTTTGATAACGAAGTTTAGCGAAATTTTTATTATATAAAATTAGTAATAAGTAAATAGTAATTATAATAATTTTTTTACTATGATAATAAAAATAATTCTACTTTTTATTATTTTTTATCGATTTTGTAGATTTATTTTTTTAATATCAAATATTTGATAAAAATTAAAAAAAATATAATCAAGAATTGTGCCGTAACCTCATTTTCAAATACAAGCATAGTCTTACGTTACGTTGGAAGAAATGTGATGAATTTAAATTTTAAAATACTTTTAGTCATTTTTATTGGTCAATTGAATCTAATAAAGTGAATCTTATTATAATGTCAGAGTTAATTTACGTACGTTACATGTAAGATATGTAACTTTATAGAAAACTTATAAATACAAAAATGTGTTGAAATATCTCACATTGAAAGAAATGTAATGTGTTGAATCGTAGATTTTATCTTATTAAAATTAATTGATAAGTGAGAATTAATTTTTAATATATGATTATATTTCCTAACACGTCTATATGTTTGGGAATCTCTTGTTAAAATACTTTACAAACATCTTAAGTGTAGTGTCCATGGAATGATTTTGATATTACGTAAATTTTATTTTATTAAAATTAATTAATTAGTAAAAAAAATTTACAAATAAATTAGGATCTCAACTTTACTCTTCGATTTAACTATTTTTCTGATAAATTTAAATTTTAAAATACCTATACATATTTATGTATTAATTAATTAATTTTAACAAGATAAATATCATCAATCCGTCATGGGCCACCACCGTCGTTGTCTGCAGTCGGGCCGGTGGCCCGAAGTGCTCCGCGACCACATGTGCGATCCTTAGCTACCGGTACATCGATACGTTCGTATCAAACGACAAAACGCGTTCGGCTCCGGCGACGAGGACCTCCCCATCCGGCCGGTCCCCACACTTGCGTCCTTCCGGCCTTTCGATCGTCACCTGGACGGACGACGACGATGAGGATAAACTTCAACTTAGAATATTATTATCATTAGGTGGCTGGCTTTTGATGAGGTGACCTGTGCAGATGCTCCGACCGATCGCTTATCAAAACCCCGCCGGGGATTTTTCCATCTCTATTCTGCTCGGCCGTCGCAAACACACAGGCGCGGACTTCTTCAAAGTGCAACCGGTAATAAAGTATTTTAATTTTGAATGTGATAAAAATTAGGTAATAAATTATAAAATAAAAATTTATATATAAAAATTTACGTGATAACTATGATATATAAGAATTTACGTGAAATTAAAATTAAAGTTAAAAGATTGTTATTACATGAAACCATTCTTTAATTGCAAGCAACGTCAAATGTAAGATAGGATGGTGAAGGATGACTGTGAGTTGAAGAAATGTTTTAAAAATAAAGAATTAAAAAAATCAAAAGGAAAATTTGAACTTCCCTCTTGTCATCTCAGTTAATTCTTGTTAGACTGATCTCGTAAATGTTATAGATAACAATAATTATTCTTCAATTCTGTTTCGCTCTTATTAAGAGTGTATTTATTTAAAAGGTAAAATTAAATAAGATAATATTTATATTTTAAAAAAAATTATATAATTTATAATATAAATATTTTAATATAATTTTTTTAATATAAATTATTTGATACATATTATTATAAATTATTACTATATATAATAAAAAAATATTTAAAGGACGTAAGAGTTTTGTCAACTTTTTCTCATCTGAAACTACTTCAATTTAATCAATCAATCAACCTTTAACTAGACAAAAAAATGAACTTCGAAAAAAACAAACGGTCACATCATCACGTGGTGTGAGTGTGACTGATGATTACTCCAAGTTTTATCTTTTTTTTTCTCGCCCAAAGAAAAAATCAAAGTTTAATTTTTTTGTATTTCTAAAAAGAATTTATTGTTCGATTGGTTTATATGTTTTTCTTATACGTTCTTTTTTTGTGTTAAGAATAACGTTATTGTACGTAATTTTAAAAAATTTATTGATAAAATTTTTATTTAAGGTAAAATTTACTTAATAGAAAAAGAAAAATATTATTTGTACAAGACAAAAGCTTTGTTTGTTTAAGAAGTTATAATTACCATGTACTTTTATTTTTTCTATATACTTCATGTAATAATATTTTTAATTTTAACATTTTACGTTAAAAATATGATATTAAAAGTTTACGTCATAAATCGTATAATTTGTATATTTCAAAACACGTAAAGATGACAATTAGGTTGATTGTCAGGTAGGAGAAATGGTCACTAGATTGTGAGGTCAGCGAGAGAACAATCGTTAAGAGTCACAGACAAAGGAGTAGAACGGCAGCCAAGTCACAAGGTAAAATAGTCATCAGGTTATGGGAATGGCCGTCAAGTTGTGAAGCCAATGAGGGAACAAACGGGACAGCCAAATAAGACGCAAGTTTCGTTAGAGAATCATAGACATTGATTTTCAATAATAAATATTTTTTAAAATTTTAATTATTTAAATATTAAATAAATATAAATAATAAATTAATTAAAAAATCGTATCGATCAATATCATACTATTGATCGACGTAAATAATGATTTTCATACCAACAGGTTATACTTTGACCGACTCGACACGATTGATAACTTTAAAAACATGATAGTATCTGAGAATTAGGTTTTTATAAATTGTGAATTTTAGTTATTTAGTTCATTCTCTAAAATTAAGAACTTGAAATAAAAAAGGTTTAATATTAGCGTTGATTTTACCAATTCAGTACATGCTCTTATTGTTGACGCAAAAAGGTGGTTCGTTAGAGAAGGATTTTGACAAAATATATTGGGAATTCAACAATGGGTCTTTTCAGTAATATTTATAAAGATTTTTTCTCTCTTCTTTTTACACAAATCCTTTTAATATCACCAAAATGTTATCGTAAGTCGCCATCTCAAAGGTTGTCGCATTGCTTAATGGACAGGATTTAAGCACGAAATGATGAACTTACAGTAAAAACATATTATGGTATTATTTGTTCCAATTACTTGAAACTCTATTTATTGTATAGTGCAATTTTGCATAGTAATTATTATCAAATAAGGTATAACAATTAAATCACATTTTTATTAATACATATCTTATTTTTAAAAAAAGTAACCATGCACTGAGCCTTATTTGTTTAAGAGGTTATTACTATGTACATTCATTTTTTATTATATACCTTAACTATAATTTATAACATTTATCAAGTAATTTTAATATTTTATATTAAAAATATAATATCAAAAATATATATTATAAATTATATAATTTCTTAAAAAACATAAATCATCATTTAAACAAACACACTCGTACAAAATAAGAAATCATGATATCTCAAAATTTGTATTAAAATATCACCACGTTCACCATCAAACGATACACACACATGTATACATATATATATATATATATGCTTGACGTGACGTATAATTAAAACATTCAATGTCAGGACTATTGGATGACTCTTGACGTAACACAAAAATATAAAACACAATATATGATTAAGCACCAAACACGTTTCACTGATCGTCAATATCATGCCAACCAGATTATTCCAACAAATACTTTCAAGATTAAGGTTTTTTTATTCTAATATTTTTTATTTTTTAATATCATTTTTAACATTATTATTCACCTAAAAATACATCATTTCAATAGAGTAAAAATTCTAACGAATGACTTAAGTTTAGATACTTATAGAATTAGTTTTCATAAATACCATTAGAGGATATTGTGAACTTAAACTTTTAAAACACTTTTAAGTCTTTTCTTATTAGCCAATCAATTTTAATAAAAAGAATCTCACCATCGAAGGACTGATGCAGGAATCCAACAGTTGCGGTGCAACAGTGGAGACGAGTGAAGACCATTAGGGCCAAGGGAAGCGCAAGCCTCCTCGCAAAAGAGATGATCTCAAATTAAAGGTCTCATCCAAGCACGTCTCCTAATGACATGTACAGAACAAGTTTTCTTACCAAAGGAGTCCACCGAGATTTGGGGGCACCACTTTTGCTCCTCACTTGAGGTATCATCAAAGCAATTCATCCCCACAATTGGCTTTAAATTTTGAAATCCTCTTTCAAATAATGGTAGTTAAATGAGAAAGCACATGAACAGATTGGCAGATTAAGGTACCACTGCATAGCATCGTGGACTATTAGCGTATAAATCATAATAACATGTAAAAGTTGAAGGCATGTTTGTACACATGAAAATGACAAGAAAAAAAATGACGTAAATTTAAACAAAATTGATGAGATTCAACGAAAAATAGTAAAAATGTGATGAATTTGTACAATAAAAAGAATACAAAAAATCAATGTCGTCGTGATTTGTAACCGTTGCAATAGATTGAGATTTCTCCTTATTTTACAAGAAAATGGTCAAGAAATGAAATATTAAAACATCATAATGAAAAATGTTAGAAAATAAGTTTCCCATCATTTTTTGTCCAACACAAACAAACATCAAATTTTAGTCAATAAGAAATGACTTCAATTTCCTTTTCTATAGATTCTAGGTGCACAAACATACCCTTCATTTCCTATAACATTAAAGCATGCATATGAATGAGTATATAAGAAAATTCTGTTACCCTTCATTTCCCTCGATCAATTGCCTGTTTTCTGAAGTAAATACAACAACATACCGCAAGTACTTGCTTAGTGAAATAAGAAAGACAAGGCTGTGGCAACCAATTTGGCACTTGCATTTTTACAGAGAAATGAATAACTAGCCATCCAATCGAACAACAACAGACCTCCAACAGATTTCATCTTACAGACACTAAATGAGGTCTATGCACAACAATGAAGCTTGCTGTGGGCTAAAAAGATGGACACAAGTTCCGGTGCTTTGTGAGAAAACATCATCTTTTTAACTCTGATATGAAACCAATTGCTGCAACCTTAGTCCAATTCCTATACAGCTCCCAGACTTGAAGGAAACACCAGAGTTCCACGACTGGAAGGAAATATGGGAGTGCTTCCCAACTCAGGCCTTGTGCCGGATTTATTATTACCATCTGCCTGCATTCTTCTGACTCTTGACCTGTCAAGGCGAGACCTCCGGAATACCTCTTGAATATAGCGATCGTGGTCCCTGAGAGTTTGATCAATGTTGCCAGATGGGCGCAGCGGCCCCGAGTAATGGATCTTGTTTCCTTTAGATCCGTAGCCCTGCTGCAAAACAACAATACTCTTTGAGCTTAACAAAAAAGGCAGATAGATGCAGAATTTTGTCACATGAGAATGTGACTTAACAGAAAAAAATGTGAGTCTGAAATTTTTCCATCAAAGAAAATAAAGCTGCAAATGGAATATATCTTTACAAAAGTTAACATTGCACTGATCGACAACATAACCCATATAGAAAAAATACTGCCTGCAATCATACTGGTGAAAACACAACACTTTTATGAAAACAGTTTATAAACTCCAAATTTCAACTTGAAATTCAAGAATAAGACAAAATAAGCTATAATAAGCATAAAAAAACACACATTTTCTAGGTAATTATCATGTATAAAATATTCATTAGATAGAAATATAGTAATCACATGCATAAGCAAGGGTCTTAAATCATCCACAAATAAATGAAACAAACTCATAATAACAAATATGTTAAAATTCCGGTTACATTTCAATAATATTTAGATTACAAATGAATACAATTCAAGTTACAATTCAATGTATTCTACATTATATTTTAGTAGAAACAAGGATATATTTTAATATATTTCAGGTTACATTTCAATAGAATCTACGTTAAAGTTCTATATATATCAAATTACATTTCAATAAAATTCAGGTTCAATTTATACATAAAGCACAAATTAATAAGATTATGCATCGTACAAGAGAATTTCTATAATCTCCATGATTAAAAATTTTATCAACCATAAGATTTTAGAGTAAACTACAAATCTTTATTACTACAATGTAGTTAATATAGTTTAAAAAAGTCTTACGTAATTTCATTTAAAAATAGAAAATAAAGTTTGTAAGAAAATAAGAGATGTAAAAGAGGAACGTCATTCATAAACAAGCATATATTTTTTTAAAAAATAAACAATACCAAGATTTTTGCGATTTTTTAATATTTCCACCATTTCTATGTAATAAACTTTTTCATTATTTCTGCCTTTATTCCTTTCTTTTCTTTTCTTTTTCCTTTTCTATAATCTCAATAATTAAAAATTTAATTGATTATAAGATTTTAGAGTAAATTATAAATTTTTATTCCTATAATGTAATTAATATCTATTTAAATATCACATGAATTAATTGAAAATAGAAGATAAAATTTGTGAGAATATATAAAGGGAATGTTATTTATAAGAAAACATAAATTTAAAAAAAATTAAAAATTTGGGACTTTGTATTTTTTAATACTTCCACCATTTTTTATGTAATTTTTTTATATTTTCTTTTGTTTCATTTTTTCTCTCTTCCACCTTTTTCTTTTTTTAGACGTGTTCCTTCTTCTTTTTTCTTTTCTTCTTTTTCCTTTTTGTCTTTTCCTTTTTTTCTTTATTTATGCATTATAAGATTTTAGAGAAAATTATAAATTCTTATTCCTATAATGTAGTTAATACCACTTTAACAAAATCACAAGTAATTAATTAAAAAATGGAAAATAAATTTTGTAAGAATACAAGAGATATGTAAAAGAGTATTATTCACGAGAAAACATAATTTTTTTAAAAAATATATCAAGATTTTTATTTTTTTAATACTTCGACCATTTTTTAAACACAAGTCTTATGTACTTTTTTTCATTTTTTTCTTCTCTTTTTTCCTTTTTTTCTTTCTTTTGTCCTCTCCTCTCTTTCTTGACCTTTTCTTTTTCTTTTCTTTTCTTTATTTTCCTTTCACATGCTCATCACCCTCTTACCCCTCCCAACTTTGTCTTCCTTGTCCAATCGTCACTCCCACCTGAATTTGGAAAACCCTAATGGGTTCCCATGAATGAAAATGATTGAAGCACCGTTCAGCAAAGCTTTTGGTCATCATCAAAGGCTTTAATGGTCAACGGTCACTTTGACAAAGGTAAAGAAGGGGTTCTGTCACTTCTGTGGGAGAACCCAATATTAGATCTACTGAGCCTTTCTTTGGATGGACTGATCCAGCAACCAGCAAGCTAAAGAGTTCTTTGGATCAAACAATTCGTCAATTTGGCCCTGATCCCAAACAATAGATTGTTTGATCCAAAGTATTATTGAAAATACCTAGGATTTCAAGATCGAACAATTCAAAAACCAAGTTGGATCAGTGAAATATCACCCATCCTTGTCGATTTTTCAATCCTTGCCATGAAATTAGTAAGCTCCTTAATTTTTGAATAATTTGTAATCAGATCAAAATCTAATTTCAAATTAAAATCAACAAAGTATTGATCAAATTTCATGTAGTTATTAAAAAATATAATTATATATCTTAAATACAATTTGAACTAAGCATTATTAGAGATAAATAATAATTTGAACTATATTAAAATTAAGTTTTGTGATTTTATTTGTTGGTTAGATATATAAGAAAAATGTAATGCAAATAAGAGCAACTGTACTTCAAAATAATTATAATGTTTAACAATATAGAATATAAAATATTATTAATATGTTCTGTGAAGTATTTTGAATCTATACCGAACCAGTTTTTAATTTTATAACCTATAAAATTTATTATAAAATACATTTTGTTAATCATTACTGAAATAAATAAGGAAAGATGGGCAATATCAGAATTTTATCGCATAAAATTTGAAACATTTTTAAAATCTTATGTTATCTATTGATTATTTTTTATTTAGTATAAAACAGCAATTATAAATTACTCTGACAAAAAAAATTACTCTGACATATAATTTGGAAAAAACTCACCGAGATTTGCTCCTTACTGCCGATCCTGTCTTCTTTCCTACGAGAACCTGAATATCCATTTGACTGGAACAACTGATCATACTTTCTGCTAGATCCAGAAGGATCACTTCCAGATTCAGATAGTCTGCCCGATGCTGCAACATCTGCTGGGGGTAATATTCTCTCTCTGGCATCATCTTGAAGGTTTGTCCTTTTAATTGCATGTAAGCTGGATGCAGAGATCCGGGTAACTGCTGAAATACTGGGACTTTCATCTTCATTTTTTCGTACTTTTGCCCATTGATTTTGATGAACCAATGGTCCTGAATGTGAAGATCTATTACAATAGCTTCCCTTAGAATCTCCATTCTGTTCCAGGCCAGAAGCATGCCTGGGAGGTTCAATTGGAAATCCAGAAGCAGCATCTTCATGCGGTACATTGAACTTCTCACTTCGACTCCTTGAACCATAATGAGCTTGCCTTTTCTGCAGCAATTTGTTGAAATCATTATTCAGATTATAATGTTGGCATGGAGAGAGCTTTTTCCCTTTCAGAAACAATCTAACAAGCAGAAGTAGAGGTGTAAAACTTGGCTAGGATACACGAATACACTAAAATTGTGTTGGAAACTTTATGAACAAAATTGATAATATGCTCACTAAAAGTTCCAACTTTTAAAGAAACTTCTGATTAAAATATTTTCCAACTATAACATCTTTACGCTTTTTATTTTACATACATTAAAGGACAATATAAGTTTCACGTACATTATGCAATTGCAAACAAACCTATCAAGCTGAGGAAAGTTTTTTTTATCAACACACATATAACTCTCGTTGAATCATTAGCCCTAGTTGCATAATTATCGATTAGCACTTTCCTTTTTAACAAGTAATACTTATATTCTTTTGATAAAATTTCTAACCTAATGTGGGGTTAGGACTAGACTTTTTACTCTTAAATATCTTTTTAAATAAAGGCTCTGGGAAAATATATGGGGAATTCAAAATCCCAAAAACATATACAATAGCAAGTCTGCAAGGATGATCTACTACTTGACCAAGTGGTGATGTGTTGGAGTTGTGTTGCGTACTAACTAGTAGGAAATGGTCCCACATGGATTTTCATGTAATGGGTGTTACGATCAATTGACTTTACTAAAGGGGGTAAATAATGAATCTAAATGTTAATTTGACGAATCAACTAACGATATGCAATGTAATTGAATAAATGTAATGCAGAAGCAAACAAATGTAAATCAAAGTACAAACCACAGGAACACCTGTAATTTATAGTAATTCATCCCACAATGTTGTTCTAAACCAACACTCCACCACTTGAACCATTTCCTTATCAAAACTGTCAAGCCTTCCATCTCATAACCCAAAAAACTCTCACCACAACTTGATGACATAAGTTTTTACCTCAAAAATAATTTACAAAAGCAAATCACAAGATCTTAAAGCTTCTCTCTTTGTGAAGTTTGAAACTCTTCAAGAATGCTTGATGAAAGTGCTTTAAAAACGCTTTTAGAGATAGAGAGTATGCTAGAGAACAGAATTTGAGCACAAGAGATGTTGAAAGTAATAGAGGTATGATCTATGTTTTATTAGGACTTGTTATAGAGTTTAGAAGGTTAATACTAAGATCTAAACAGCTAAATACACTTTCTGTTTTCAATAAATTCAGTATGTCGTTCCTATAACAGTTAGTTGGATCAATATACAAATGAAAAAATCAATATACCAAACAATGTAAGTCCTAGATGAATGGTATGCCATTTTACAGTAACGGCATATTCCATTTTCAATTTATATTCCAACATTAGTAAGTGGTATGCTGTTCTTGGTTTGATAATTACAGTCCCTCAAAATGGTATACTTAGAGTAAAAGATGTGATTAATTTCTTGTTAATCAAAAAGGTTTACAAGGGTTTATATATACAATGACATATTTATAGATATCCAACATACCCTAATACAACATACCCAACTTGCAAAAAAAAAAAAACTACTTTGGTGAAAGCCTTTGAAAGTCTTTCACATTTAACCCCTTGGTGAAGATGTCAGCACATTGCTTTAATGATAAAGTGCGAGTAGACACAAGTTCATCCATCACAAGATTCCTAACATGGTAATAGTATATCTCGATGTATTTTGTCCTCTCATGAAAAGTAAGATTATTAGCAATATCTATTGCGACTTGATTTCACAATGCATTACCATGGGAGTAGAAACTGCAAATCTCAACTCAAATAAAAAATATTTTATCTACATTGTTTCACACCCAATTTAAGCCATAAATCAATATTTTGCTTTTGTAATAACTGGAGAGACGACATTTTATTTCTTGTTACACCGTGTCACTAAATTTCCTCCAACATATATATAATATCCTGAAGTTGACTTTCTATCTTTACAATCTCCAACATATCCAAAGTGAAAAAAACTTCAACTTGAAAGTGACCATGGCATTTATACACCATGCCTTACCTAAAGTACCCTTAACATATGCAAGAATACAGGTGACTCCTTTCCGATGAACTCTCCTTGGCTGCTGTATAATTAAGAAAGGAGTCCAACTACAAATGCAATATCTAGACACGTAATAGTGAGATAAATTAATCTCCCAATAAATCTCTTGTACCTATTTGAATTTTCTAGAAGCTCAAAGGTTTTATCCCAAAAAGGTGAGTTTTGCTCTACCCGTCTCCCATAGAAGGTCCAAGTATACTATCAAAATTTTAGAAAAACTCGTCCTTTGGTATAAACAAACTCTATGCATAAGAATTAGTCAAGCCTTCACATATTTTTTGTAGTAAAATGAGCTAAAAGATGTGCCTTTGTTTTAACTACACCGAGAGAATTACTAACTATTACCAAAATGAAATTGACATAGATAGCAATAATAATGTGACTGACCTTTGTGCATTTTACAAAGATGAAGTGATATCTGTTTGACACCATGTGAAACCACCCTAGATAACATCATTGAATTTTTGAAACCAAGTCTGTAGACTCTGATGGTGTATTCTGCCTTAGATCTATATTTGGTAGAATAACTAGTGGTAAGGGCACCCGTCAACACACCTTGGGAGGAATCAAAATATGGGTGAGACTCAAAAAATGTAACATCAACTGAAATGAGAAAGCACCTAAAAGGAGAATGGTAACATCTATACCTCTTTTAAGTATAGGCATAGTTGATAAAGACACACTTGAAAGACCTAAGAGCAAGTTTGTCTTGACCTAAAGTGAGATCATGAATAAAAGCAATACAAGCAAAAAATCTAAGAGTAAGAAGAAGCAACATGTCTCTAGGATGCAGACGACGCAAGGGTATTTTAACCCCTAATGAGTTGAAAAACATTCTACTAATGAGATAAGTGACAATGAAAACAACTTCAGACCACAAGTACATAAGTACCTTTATATGTAGCATCATAAAGGTGTGGGCAACATCAAGAATGTGTCAGTGTTTGCATTTTACCACCTCATTTTACTGTGAGGTATGCACACAAGTGGTTTGATGAATAGTACCAAGAACTCCACAAAAAATTTTAGTGGCAAACTATTAGAATTCTAAAGCATTATTAGTACAGAAAAATTTTGGTGCCACAGAAAAATAACTTTTAATCTCATTAAAGGTAATTTTGATAACATGCATCTTCATTGAGGACCATCATATGTTATGAGAGAACATCATATGATCTATCTTTCAAAGGATATACCAAAGTAGCATGAGAGTAATCATCAACAAACACAATATAATATTTATGACTTAATGAAGATGGAGTTCTAGCAACTCCCAAATAGCACAATAAACAAGATAGAAGAGACTCTGACTAACTGACAAACTTGACCATTGATAAGTAGCAAGGTGATGCTTATCCAACTAACATAACTCGCAGTCGAAACAAAAAACAAAACACTAAGGCAAAGCTTGTTAAAGCTTCTAGTAAGATGGATACCCCAACTGATATTGCCAAAGTACAGACATCTTAGATACCGAGACCAAGCAAGAGAGTCTATAAGGTAAATCATCTCAAACTAGTACATACACACCTTTTGTTTTACAGCCCAAAACAAGTCACCTTTTCATCTGTAGGTCCTAAAAAGTATAGTGAAAAGTAAAAAAGTGACTAAAAAGGATAGTTGTTCGGTAATAACACCAATACATAAAAGGTTTATTGGAAAATCAGGAAGAAATATGATGTCATCAAGTGTGAGATTAGATGTGACTGAACAGGTTTTCCCATTGGCAATAGAGACAGAAAGTCACATCTGATAGATGAGAAAGACGATCAAAAAAATTTTGGGTACCTGTCATATGTGAAGATGCTCCTATGTTTACAATCCAAGAGTCACTTTGAGAGGCCAAATAGGCTATCATACTTGAGGAGCCAGCCATGGCATGGGAAGAATTGCCTGTAGACTGTTGTTCTTTAAAGTTTAAAATTTCTGCATATTCATATGGTCCCGTAATTATTGTTGTAGCATTTACAGCTTCATTGACCAAAGATGTCTCAGATGCATTCAAAGGCACGTGTGTAATCCTTGGCCTTCCAAATTTTCTCTAATATTGCTTAGAAACATGATTTGTCCTCCCACAGTACAAACACAGTGGATATTTAGTGTCCGCCCTTGTCACTACAACTGTGTGGAGTTCTCTCATTGTTTTAAGTCAACAGTACAAATTAATCAACAATAAGGTTACGAGTCTATGGCAAAATCTTTGGAGCTTTAAACTACAAAGAAAAGTGGCAACCAACAACTTGTCCCAATATTGATGTGAAGTCTAAAGATTAGATGTTAAAGGTTAAAAAATCTCCAACTCATCCATCAACACCTAGAAATCGGAGAAGTGGTTTTGTATTGATTGTTCTCCTTGACAGACGTCAAATATTCGTTCATAAACCTCAAAGATTCAGGAGATATTCTTCTCATACTCGTAAGTGAGTTGCAAAGTATCCCAAATCTTCTTTGCCAACTCAAGTGTCGCCATGTCTGAGAGATCAAGGACTCCATACCGTTTGTCAGCCACAAGATGACAGTCATGTCTGCCACATACCAGTCTTCATAGTCAGCAACTTAGACTAACACAAGATGTGTTACATGCTTGAGTCAATGATGAGCAAGGAGAACCTTCTTGAAGTTGTACACCCAAATGAGGTAATATCTCCCATTAAACTTCTCAAAGGTACCGCTCAAGTTCTTGACAAAGGCTTTGACAGGTTCCATGGAAAAATAATCAACCACACAAGAGGAAAAGATGTCGTGAGAAGTGTCATTGTTGGAAGTGTCACCAAAGGACTACAACAAAGTGCTTATAGCAAGCACAAAAAGTGATGATGAAGCTTGTCACAGAGAAGGGGGCAATGAGGGCAACAACAATAGTAGGAGATTAGTGTTTACAATCTACCTCTAATATCAAACTAAAGTAAGGCATGATTAATTTCCCAGAAGTGTTTACAAGGGTTTATATATACAAAGACATTTACTGAAGACCCCTCCTAATAATGTAACATTGTAATATAGCAATAAGTCTACAAAGTGTATTGGTATCAAAACTGGTATGTCAATTTAGATACAAAGTCTGCTTACACTCCTAGTTCAGAAATTGGTACTCCATCTTATAGGAGCAGTAAACAAATTTATGGCACTTCAAATACTTAACAAGATCATAAATATGATATTCTCAATGCTATTCTAAGTGTATGTAATTCTTTGACATGTCTTATATGAAGTTTCCAACATGAAAGAACATCAATAGGATTTACAATTTTTCCTAAGATATAAACTATCATAACTTAACACTACCTAAATGAATGCCAACTTGTTCGTGTGCATGTGAAAACTCAACAAAAATAGACCTTGTACACAATACCCTAGGCACATGTCATTTAATGCTTGTATTTAACATGCCACAATGACGTAAATATATTAAGTTTTTAAAAAAGGTGAAATGAAATGAACTATTGGCATCTTTCAATGCCACAACCAAGAGGAGAGAAATAAAGGTGGTAATGTCATATATATTAATTATCCCATAATTTCTTTCTACCGTTGTTCTCTATCAAGAGGAGGGAATAGCTCCGAGATAAGAAAAACCCAGTTCTACAAAGATAGCACAAGTATAAACAACAGAAAAAAGGGATAGTATACTATGATCCTGAGCAATGAATTTATTATCCATAGTAGAAAACAAGAATTAATATATGTATTGTAATCATCATAAAATAGACAAAAATAAAAGTAATTTGTGCTAATAGCATCTCGTATAATAGTAAATGACCTGCAATGATGAGGGTAGCTCAGCATTAGCTTCCGGTGCTGGGACTGCCCTAGATTCTCTTTGACTTTTTCTTTCAAGCTCAAGCCTTTGAACCTTACTAGCGACTTCCATCCTACAAGACAGAAAAAGGGTAATCATTATGGCAGTAATGAATCACAAAATGCTAACATAAATATGTTTCCCACTGACAGATTTCCACCTGACTATAAACGTAGACACATGCATGTCAAGTGGCATTGACTGATAAAAATTAAAAATAATTAATAAATTTGAAAGGTTTTTAATGGATTAAAATCTGAAAGGAAATTGCAAAAGGCAAATCAAGAACACAAGAAACAATCAATGTGGAATATTTTGTCTGATTCCGATCATAATCAATCTTACCACTACAAACAAAGAGAATGCTTCCTAAGGTTCCAACACATGAACTCTAAATCACAATGGGGCATCTTTAGATGATCTTCTCCCATAGAAAAATTGATATGAAGGCATCTTAAATATCATACAATGTGACCATAAACGTCTAGAAACAATCACACATCAAGTGCATTAATTGATATGAATTACAATAAATTCCATACTACTATGAACAATTTTCAAAAAATTTATTGGATTTAAATCTAAAAACACATGAACTCCAAATCATTACTACAAATTTTATTGGATCTTAGCACTACAAACAAAAAGAATGTTTCCTAAGGTCAAATGAACTCCAAATCACAAAGGAGCATCTTTAGATGATCTACTTCCATAGCAAAATTGATATGAAAGCATCTTAAATATCATACATTGGACTATAAATGTCTAGAAACTATCACACATGTCAAGTGCATTAGTTGATATGAATTACAATAAATTCCATACTACTATGAACAATTTTCAAAAGTTTTATTAGATTTAAATCTAAAAGCACAAACCTACATTTATTGTAATATTAATGCAGCTGGAAGTTAGATATTTCATAAAATGTATTCGTTCAAAAAAAGAATTTGTATATTAGACAAATTAAACGCCAAAAAAGTTAAAAAGGTTCAACAACAGCATAATTTACCTTATAATCAATGTCAAACGAACTATTATATAAATCTATTCTCATTTTAACATGCAAACAATCTTTCTGTAAGTAGCTTACATATCCAGATCAATCTTCAAGCATACCAATAAAATTTAGCATGTACCTTCTTGTTTCTTCATCCCGAATTTTTGCATCAAATTCTTTGCTTGGAGGATACTTGGGCAAGCTTGATGGATTACAAGCAAGAGGTCTTGTTGTAAAATACTGCAAAAGAATTAAACAGTTAGTGGATATCATCTGACTGAACAAGAATCAAAGAATATCTTCTATGAATTAAGAAGATCCAGCACATATGTTTTTATCAATATAATTGTTTAATTTTGTTTGAAATTAAATATCACTTTACAGCTAAACAATAAAAGCCATTCAAAAACAACATTGTCTAGTGAAATTCAATAACGTCATATTATTTCTGTCGGGAAGGTGTACAACAGACTTCATTATTTTTTCTGAAATACAATGAAATTTGTCTACCCTGTAAATACCTTCAAGTATAAAGGGCAAACATCAAAGAGATATAAGAATGATACAAGAAAAAGAAAGAGAAAATTCAATTCAACATGGGAACATTTATCACAAGTTTAGGAGGATTATATAGCCAGTATTATGTTACAGGATAACCTAACATATGGTTCCATAAGATTGAACAATTCATGAACAAAAACAAATGGCAGTATGATATGGCACTTCAGTAAAGGTGCCAGGATCCTTGTGTTAACTGAAACAAAAAAATAACAGCTGTGTTGTAGATTTTTAGATAAAATGTCTACTCATAAAGTATTCATGGGTATGCCTTTAATAGAAAATGTCTGATATTCCATCAAAACCCAATTGAGTGGTTAGAGGGTTCTCAACTATATTATAGGTAGTATTGACATCAATATTATTTCCAATGTGAGAATATTTGTTCCAACACTCTCTCACACGCATGACTTTAGGCTTATCACTATCACCGATACTTTATCTAGTCAAGGACCAGGCCTACGCGTGGCTTATAAATAGAGTACACAACTTAGCTCTAATGTCAAGTAAAAAATGTCTGATATTCTACCAAAACTCAACTGAGTAGTTAGAGAATTTTTAACCATGTTATAAACAAGATTGACATTGGTACTGTTTTCAATGTAAGATTATTTATTCTAATACTCCCTCGCACATTGACTCTAAGTCTATCATTGTCATCGGTACTTTTTTTAGTTAGAGCCCAAGCCTACACGTGGCTCTGATACCAAGTAGAAAATGCTTGATATTTCACCAAAACCTAGCTAAGTGGTGACATTTTCCAAGTACACAAACACCCTTAAAACATGAAATCCAAAAGCAACTTTCATTTTCATTTTTCATAGAAAATCACTTAATAGGAATGCCAATACATAATCTATGTTGTTAATGTGATTAGAATGCTAAAATCCAAGGAAACTAAATTTGATGAGACAAAGCTAAATATGCAAAATATATAAATATTACTCTATTTCCACTAACACAAACAAATATGCAACCAACATGATAATGCAATGCCCAAGGTTTCAAACTTATGCTTTTAGGTTGAAATTTGATCTAAGGGAAAAAGAGAATTTATTAGACTTCAGTGAAAATATTTGTAGAAGTTTGATAAAAAAGAAAATTCGCAAAAAGGCTAAAATCAAGGAATTTCTGTTTAAAATTTTAATAGGAGTTAAATTAAGCAATAACACACATGAGGGAATTATCAAAATTACTTTCCATATATTTGTGGCATTAAAAGTGTCACATAAATTTGAAGTTAAAATACTAACAGATAACAAAATTTGAAAAACATCTGCTAAATGTAAAGAACAGCACTAACCTGATTTAAGTATAATACCATGTGGAATGTGTTGCTCAAACTCTTCATTTTGCTGTTATGCTAAATGTTGTCTAGCATTTTTTGATCACTTGTTCTCACCACAAAACAAGAGTACATCATTTATATGAGTGTACCATGTTCTATATTTGATGATGTATCCATGATATTGTGATTGTGGGAATTCAACAAGAAGGTACATTGGTGAATGTTGTTGAATTAAGACAATGGGAATGTAAATTTGCTACAAGCCTACAACGTAAGGGAGGTTGTAGCGGTGCTTGTGGCAGCCTGGCAGGTGTTTCAGAAATAATTCTTCTTGTTAACCAACCATTGGTTGTGCATAATTAAATTTAGAGCTTAAATCCCAATCATTTTTGTTGGCTAACTTAGATGAGGATCATAAGATGTTCATCATGAAATGTATAGATGGTAATTTGAAAGTCATTGAAGCTCATATGTGTGGCAGATGACATGTATATTTAATCCAATAAATTTATTTACGCCAGATTATGATGTTCATCCTTAAAGTTCAAATCAGCATTAACAAATCACGTATCTCTAGAAAAAAACGTGTACCTCACTTTTAAGGAAAGAATCAGCAGTCCCTCGATCTGCAGGATCAATAGATAGCAGAATATCGATAAGTGACAATGCTGATGCAGGGAAGTTTTTAAATGTATCTGTAACACATCGTTTATAAGGCTGCTGTGGTTTGAAAATTGTAGCATGGTGCAACTTGGTCTTTCTCCAGTAATCCTCCAATGGTGAACCACAGAGCTTGAAAATCTTGTGCAGTTGTTCCACCTATGAGAGAACACGATGTTGCATCTATTGTAAATGCAATCAAGAAAGGATATGAATTTGTCAAAAAAAAGTTGGCTTCTATTTTTCATGCAAAGAATAACTACTAACATCTATAATTCTATTTTTAATGGGAATCAAACTTTTCACTAAAAAGGACCGAGTGACACTGATTATTAAAAACCATGTATAATCTTTTGGAAGCGATTGATGATTAGATCTAGGCTAGTTGACACATCGTGTCAACAGATTCAACACAACCATTCAGGACTGATTATCACACTTGTATAAACTGTCATGCAATAGCTAGCTATTGCTACTAGTTGTTTAGCACATGTTGTCAGGTCAATAAGATTGAGATCTCATTTGGTAACAAGGTTTCTAACTTCAAAAACTGTGAAAAATTTGAACTAAGAGGAGTTTATCAAACAGAATTGAGCTCTATGGTAAATTATGTAGTAGGAACTTATGCGTAGGGATTTGTGCGATGATGATGACATATGGGAGCTTGTTCGAAGCTAGCTCTAAAGTAAGTGGAGCCATTACCAGATGAGGCCTGAAGCATTATTTAGTTTAGATCTTTCTTTTTTGGTTTTGAACTTTATTATTTCACTACTTAGAGAACTAAACCATGAAAGTAATTAATTGTTTACTAGTCTTGTTAATTATTTACTTATCAAATTATGAACTACTCATTGTCAAACATATTTGCATAAAATTATGCATCATTTGGTAATAATAATTACCTAAATGTGATGCTTGGCATATTGTATATTACATGTGCAAATGACATAAACTATTTCCTCTCCATGAAAATGTACAAACTCCATACAAAGAAAAGGAAACTACCTTCCAGGCTTCCACAGAAATGACAAATCAAAAATTAGTTTTTAGCACAAGTTCAGTGATAATGAATTTGTCAGCCTTACGAAATTTCACCATTATATGAAATTTTCTTTAATGTGATATCTAAAAATATAGTTATCTTCAGTGTTCCTATTGTGAACTCCATTAAACATTCTTGTATTTTATTTGAGGTTCTATCGGCACACCTAACGGTTTCCAATAAATTACACAAAATACGAGAAAATTGAGGTTCATAAAAAAATCTAGCTGCAATTATACTCAGGAAATTAAATTCCATTTTTATTTGATTGAACATGTGAATTAATATCATCTTCTAGGATTCCTCAATGGCCAAAGTTGACAACTTCTGTGGATATTATGATAGACTAGTCTCCAAAAAACCTGCAATCAAAAATCAAACAACAATACCTTATGAAAGATGAAAGATTTTCTTTCAAATTATGAGAAGTTTCTTTTCAAAAATCCAAGAATATTTTTTTGTTTCAAAAACAAGAAAGGTGAAAGAATATAAGCTTGTAAAAGTTATGAGAAATTTTTTTGAACAATAAAAAAAATTATGAGAAGCTGTTACCTCTGTTCTTCCAGGCATAATTGGTTTTCCTGCATAGAGTTCAGCCAGTATACAACCGGTACTCCACAAATCCACTGCTGCTCCATAATCTGTGGCTCCAAGCAAAAGCTCGGGCGGACGATACCACAAAGTAACCACACGGCTAGTTAAGGATTGATTTTGATCAGGATCAAAGAAACTAGCCAAGCCAAAGTCACCAATTTTTAAGATGCCTCTATTGTCAATCAGAAGGTTTGAGCCCTTGATGTCTCGGTGCAGAACATTACGACTGTGACAGTGGTCAAGTCCCCGAAGCAATTGCTGCATATAGCATTTAACCTACCAAAACAATGGAGAAGGTATTATGAAGCATATAATCTGCTTCACAAAATGCAAGCAATTATGCAGAAAAACACCATGATCACGGATAATTTTGATTTGTCACCTTTGAAAGTTATATCCTCTAAATAGCAGCTTTCCAAGATAAACACTACAAATAGCAGGATCTACCGAAGCATGACAATATTCTAAGTATATCAAGTATCTTCAATCTAATATAATGTGCATAATGCAATTTAGTTGCTGCTTTGTATGCCTATCAGAACAAGGTAAAATCCTTTATGGCAAGCACCTGTGGTTCTGTGAACTTAAGACCAGGAAAAGATGCCAGGCCAGCAAGATCATGTTCCATATATTCAAATACAAGGTACAAGCTGCAGGACATTCGAGATGTAACTAGCCCCTCAAGTTTAATTATATTTGGATGGTCAAGCCTGCGTAAAATGTGAATCTCCCTAGCCATGAAGCGTACACTCTCAGGCTCCAAATTATCAAACCGCACTTTTTTCAAAGCAACAACTTTACCATTATCAAGATCACGGGCCCTGTAAACATTGCTGTAAGTTCCTTGGCCAATCTGTACAAGTTAAACATCAAATTTAGTAGTTGCATGCCACTACTACACGATAACAACAAAATGAAACTAACAAGGCTAATGAAGATATCTTTTACCACAAGTATAAAATTGTAAGAAATTAACAGAAAAAAGCTGGCAGGCAGGCTACAACATCAATAACCAATTAAACAATATCTGATCCTCGCTATTACAAAGATCATATCCGCATGGACAATTGACCTGTAAATTCAGAGATGTCCATGTAATGTCATGGCATACCATCTAATGGCAACATTAATGGCAGAAGAGTATGGTAATATTGTCCTGAAAAAGGGAAAGTTTACTGGATTACAAAATAAAGTGCATGCAAAGGAACAGTATGAATCAGAATTCTTCATTGGGATAGATTGGATCGGATTTCTGAGATCTGAATAGATTTTCTAACTTAATGAGATGTAAGAAGCATAAATATCAAATGTGAACGAACCCATTCACTCTTTATGAAGCAAGGACACTCGAAAAAATTTGCATGGTAATTCGCTCCTTAAAGTAATGATTCCAAAGGAAAACGGTTGAATCCAACTTTTGCTCCTTAGCAGGCGCCCTCTTACCCTTAGAATTAAAATCTCGAAGAAATATGTGAAATCCTCTAACACGGAAAAATAGTAAAATTTTAACAGCAGAGACTCACAGATGACCAACAGATACAAGGTCGAATCTTAAGTGGATCGGAAGCTTTCAGCTAGGCATGCCACTGACCAACCTAGCTGTTCACCCAAATGGCAAAGCTTCTCACATGCATCACAACTCCTAAGCTCCGTTTTCAACAACGGAATGCGAAAAGGCAGTTTTTTTACTCGCAAAAGCAATGAGATCCACAACCGCTCCTAAATTAACAAGTACACGGTAGAAACAAAAAGAACAAGAAGATCTTACGAACTTTATCCAACTTCTCGAACGAATCCGCCCTTCTCGGCACCCAACCTCGGATCGCCTCCCCGGCAACCGCTGCAAGCCAAGCCGGCCAGCCCGCAGCCACCTGCTCGCCCTCCAGTCCCCTCGGGACATCCCTCGACAGCCTCGGCTGCGCAATGTACTTCTCCCTCCTCCTCTCCAGCTCCTGCGCGCTCAACCTCATCGTAGGAGTGGGACCACTTCCACCTCTCCGCTGCTGCTGTTGCGCCTTCTTCTCAGACACCACCACCATTCCCCCATTCGCCCGAACTGGGAACGTCGTCTGCGCCACCTGCGAGTGCACATCCCTGGCGGACAGCTTCGGTTCCGGCGGCGCCTCCTCCCGCTCTTTGTCGTCGATGACCAAGGGCTTGCAGCAGACGCTCCACATCCTTCCCGACGAGAAATGTGGTTTTAGCTTCTAGGGTTCGTGGGCGGCGGGTACGGACGGAGATAAGCATGAGAGGGATCGGTGGAAGGGAAGCAGCGAGCAGAGTGGGACTGGTTTTTCTGTTGCGAGTGCAGTGGGAGCGTGGTTAGGAAGGATGGATTAGTTACGCGGTGTGATTATATATTAATCTTAAGACGATATCATTTTAATAGTTAATCTTATTTATTATTATTATATTTTTCAATTACTCGTTGATGTAAAAATTATAATTATAAAAAGAGAGAGTTGTTGGTACGACTAAATTGTTTTTCTAATAGTATTTAACTTTAAATTATTTTTTCACGTATATATATATATACATAATAGAAAGAAATCAATAAAAGATTTAAAAGACAATGAATGAAGAATTCAATAAAATAGTGATAAGAATTTTAATCGAAATATCTACAACTTCTTAATTAATAGAAATAAAGGAGAAAAAGTTGTCACTCAATTGTCGAACATAATGTTCTGTAAATATAAACTTAAAAATACTAGTTAGACAATAAAAATTGTAGTGTATATAAAAAGGAAAACTTAAATCATGTTAATTAAATAAATTATTAAAAATTTTAAACAATCTAAATTTAATATAGAATATTGAATCAATACATTACTAAAAAAATAACTCAAGTATCACTAAAAATTATTTTTCCAATAAAAAATATATATACAATTCTCACACGTATGTATATATATATATATATATATATGGCACAAAAAAATGTATATTATTAATTAAAATTGATGGCTCGTGGAGAAAAAAATTAGATTTAGATTTAAGTAAAAATATTACATATATCAAATATATTTTTCAGTATTTTTTTTGTACATTTAAGAAGAATTTTCAGCTAAATAAAGTTAAGCAGAAGTTATGATACATTTACGAGCAATTTTTTCAAGGAGATTGAAAAGAGTTAAATTGAAATTAATTTCGTGAAAAAAGTTAAAATAATATAATAATTTAGATGATAAAAATTTATATATTAAAATATATAAAGTAATAATAACGTTGAGTGATTTAAAAAATTGAAAAGAAGTATTCGTAAATACACCTTTAGTTTCGTAAGTTAAAATTATATAATAATTAAAATAATAAAATATTAAATATTAAAATTTATATAATATTATTATTATTATTAAAAATAATTTTAAAAATCAACAGAAGTCAACATCACCTGACGATTGTCTTTTTATATAACACGCATACACGGGATCACGTGAAAATGTTAGCAGATCTGGCGTAGATGCCATGTGCTTAAAATTGTACCGTACCGTGGAATGTGGACCAAGCTCATGTGAGTTCTAATTAGCTTCGGTTCTCGTTTGTTTGTTGCTAACTCTTGTTTTTTTATCGGCTACACAAATTGCATCTTATGGTAAATACATCTGCTTCGTACAATAAAAGTTAGAACAAGTTAACATAAATTAAAAAACACTTGCATGCAAGTGGGGGCATGCGTTCAGGTAGAAGACACCACCAGAAGAGACGATGTGTTGTTAAGTGAGGATGAAGGTGCAATGGTGGGCTTAGCTGGTGATGGTGTGGCTGTGTTTGGTCGGAAGCTGTAGGTACGTGGGAGGAGGTTGGGCATGGGCTGGCCTGAAAAGTAATTGTAATTGATAAATAATATTAACAAACAATTGATTTACAACAGTAAAAGAATTGATTTACAAACATTTTAAACAAATGTAATTACAACTCTAACAATAACTTCGGTCAACTAATTCCAGTTATAACACAATAGCTGAAATTGAAGCTGCAGATAAGTGTAGCCTAAAAAGGAGATGTAAAAAGAAGATGAATGTTAATAAGACTTTGTTTGATAATAATTTTTTCAACGAAAAAACACTTTCTATATCAAACAATAAAAAATAAATTCACTTTTTGAAAATATAATGAAACTATATCGAAAATCTTTCGTGTTATCGTTGTGTTAAGAGTAATTTTTAATTACGATTGAAGTCATACCAAATGAAACTTAAGATAATTAACTTCAACCGTTTTAGCAAAGATGTTTATCCTTTGAAATTAATTGCTTTTGAAATAACATTAAAGTTCTTACTTCTTACTTCGAAGTATAATTTTTTAAAAAAAACATAAGTTACGGCAAAGTACATAAATACAGGAAATTTGGATCACTCAATTTATACAAAAATATCGTTAATATAAAGTACATTTGTTTGTATAACTTTAAGGCATTATTTACTTCCTCTTTTTTCAAATTTTCAAAAGTAATTTATTATTATGAAATATAGTATTGTTTGAAAATTACTTTTTTCCTATCATTAAAGTGAGAAAATGAGGTTAGTGAACACACCTTGAGACTTCCTAAAAGTTGGAAGTTAATTTTCAATGGAAATAGATCGAAAAAGGAAAAGGAAATCTGAAATTAGATTGAATATATATAGATTATTTTCGTCATTAACCTCTTACAATTATAAGAAATTTCATCACAATACATTTCTCTGTGCATCTTGCTTAACCTCTTGCAATTATCACTAAACTCATAATTATATGAAAAATATAAAATTATATTTAAAACTTTAAAATATAAAATATTTATAATTTTTTAAAATTTTTACAAAGAACCGTCTTAACAAGTTTTCTATCTCCTAATTTTTCTTTTTTGTTTCCTAAAAATTTTCAACGTACACGCATGGACATTGAAACTGTTATAGGTGAGAATTCTACGTAAAAGAATACATGTTTGTTAATTAAATAGCTTAATTTCTAATTTTTGTATTTTGAATAGATACGTCAAGGAAATTACTAAATACACAAATTACTTTTTAATTTTTTACTAAAATGAAATAATATTACCGTAATTTTTTTTGATATTTATTTTATAATCACTTTATTTATACGAGTATATAAATAAAGTAATCATGATAAATACACTCGAAGACATCATCCTTTAGATGATGAGAGCTGTTCAAAAATAACTTTTGATCAGTTCCAAAACATAATTATATTATTATAATAATTAATGATCAGAACTAATTCTAACTCCTTCCCATAGATGTATTGATTGATATTATCGTCAACTTTAACTTTTAATAATATTGAAAATTGAGAGCTGACGTAAATAAATACAACTACAGTCTAAGAGATGAACAGTAAGATCGTAGACATGGAAAAGATTTTTTAATATTTTCATCTGTAAAAGAAGAACAGTTTTAAAAAATAGAAATATTTTGAAAAAATTAAAGATACGTTTTAAAAGAATTTCAGTTAACTTTACAAATTAAATAGAACTTAAGTTAAAAATTGAAAAAATAAATAAAATGAGAATTGTATAATAATTAATATAGTGAAAATATATATATTAAAATTTATACCATAATAATAATATATATAAATTTGAATAAATTTAAAACTGAAGTGAAAAAAGTATGTTATTTTTAAACAAAACCGAATAACCATTTTATATTTATTAAAAATGAGCTCTCTGCAAAAATTATGAATATAATTAATTTAGTTAATTAAAATATTACAGAATCTAGTTGTTTGCAAGGGCCTGGACCCAAGTCCTGCTGGTCTTTCAGAGTGCACTGCCCTAGAGACTCCTCCACTGTACCTCGCGTAGGCAGTATGTGAACTTTATTTAAAATAAAGTTCATAAAAAAAATTATTATATAAAATATATATTTTATCAAACAAAATTTGAAAGTAGATGAAGAAATAGATCGAAAAAGATTTTCTTGTTAAAAAAATATGAACTTCTGATCAACTTATCTAACATACACGTTTTACTAAACAAAACTGTAGTTTAGAGTAATTTTAAGAATAAGTTAAATAAATTTATGTAATCTTTATACTACAGTAGTTCCCAATTTTTAGTATAATTACCTTTTGTAAGTATATTTTTTTAGAAACAATAAGTAGATAATAGATTATCTTTTCATACTTCTTTTTCTTCTTTCATGAAATAAACGAAAAAAATCAACTCTTAGGTTTCGTTTAGAAATAAGGTATTTTTGTTTAAATAATTGTAGATACTTGAAATTAAAAATAGTTTAGCAAATAGTATTTGAATTATATAGTAAATTGTAATATTAAAATTTACATAATAACAATGATATATGAAATTACGTGGAAAGCTAAAACTTTTCGTTATCAAACGAAACTTTAGTATTTGTATATGTATTTTTAATTTAAAATGTAAAATGTGAAATATACAGTATAATGTTGAAATATATTATATAATGTGAAAATGTTTACGATGATAAAATAAATATTTATTTATGGTTAAAATATCATTAAATGATTAATATGTGAAGAATTTAACACATGTATTCTTAAATATTTATTTTAAATTTATTATTTAAAATATATTTTGTAATAAAAAATTATTTATAAAAATAAAATATCATCATAAATAGTAAACAATTCATAAATATTAATTACATTACATTGAAATAAAAGATTCTCCGTGGTTAAATTTAAAAATTTATAAAAAGTATTATTTTATACGTCATTTCTATACTACTTACAACTTCTCTTTGAGAATATTGTTATTCGCGGTATAACTACAATATAACTTGAAATTTTGGAAATATTACTCTAAAATAAACGTAAATGTGTTTAATTATTGTCTATTATCACTACATAAATTTTAATATATAAACTTTCGTTATATTAATTATTATACAACTTTAACTTCATTTATTTTATAACTCTTAATTTTAACTTTATTTAACTTTCAAAATTAATTAAAACTCTTCTCAGATGTATCCATAGATTTTGTGCAGTAGAAAATTAATAAAATAGAATCTACCCTTAAGTTAAAGTTTTTGTACGTAAATGATAAAGTATCTGGTAATGAGGTATTTTAAATTTAAACGCTATAGAAAGTTAAGAGTTAAATCTTATTATTAAATTGAATGGAATTCTATAGTGAAATTATGAAATAAAAATTTATATAATAACGATGATATATAAAAATTTATGTAAAATTTAAAAATCGTTATCGTTGAAATACAAGTAAATGACAAGTTACGTTCAATTATACATATCAATCGTACCGTGTCGGTAAGGCATAACAAGAATTTTGTATTTGTACGGTACTATTCGTGTCATGCCGACACAGCCTATAAAGTCAACAAGCTAACCCAAGTACGATCTGTTGGCACGAAAAATACTATTTATATCGATCAACAATAATAGAAGAATTTATGTGATAATAATAATACATAAAGACTTATGTAATAGTTAAAATCGAAGTTATTGAAATTACACTAAATACACATTTTTTTGAAATATAAATAATTTGTTTTTCCTAAATTTCTTTACCATACGTGAAATTTTTGTTTGCTTTTGGTTTCTTTTACTTTTAAAAATACTTACAATATTATAATTATTGTATAGATTTCAACGTATAAATTTTTATCACTTAGATTACTATACAATTTCAAATTCGTTTGCATGATTAACTTTAACTTCAATTTTATCTAACTTTCAAAGTTAAAAAAACTGTTCACAAATACACCATAAAAAAGACAACTCTATGTGGTATTCTTCACGTCTCACCTTTTGTACATTCTTACATTTCATACATTAACACAATGATCTAAATCTTCTAATTAATTTCCTAATTGAGAAAATAATTTTGTAATAAATTTTGAATAATTTTAACTATTGTAATATTTTTAAGTTATTATGCTAAATAAAATGTTTAAGTTATCATGATTACTTGTTTAAGTGAGTCAATAAATTATTGAAACATTTGTATTGTTATTTCCAATGTTTTATTTGAAAAGTGAAAAGTATTATAAATTTTTTTCCCATTTCTCGAATTTTTGACATTCACAAAATTAAAAGAAAAAAAAACTCTATATATACCATGCTAGAACAAATCCTGGGATGATATAATTACACAAACGACCAAAACTAAGGAGAAATAACAACAAAGAACAAAATAGGAAGACGTGTAATTAATAAGTTGACCAATACTATTTAATCTTAAAGTAAAAAAAAAATGGTATTGCTTAATTAAACATATGGGCTTCATTTAGAAATGATCTTTTAATTATAGCTTTAATTTTTACATCATAATCATCATACAATAAAAATATTTACTTTTATTATATTATTTATTAAAATATTACTTTGTACAGAAGAAAAAGAAAAAAACCGGTAAAAAAATTAAAAAGTAGTTGGTGAAAGAGAACCGGTAAAAAATACACTTAAAATTATAAAAAATATTTGATTGAAAAATTTCTAAATTATGTATAAATTTTTAATTTCCAAAAAACCTTTTTATTTTTTAAATCATTTACAATTGAAAATTCTAAAAATATTTAAAGGATGTATATATTTAACTATTTATAAATATTTAAAGCATGTCTAAACACTCGTATTTTCAATTCTAAGAAGTATACATTAAATTTTTTTCTATCTAATTCAATTTTCATCGAAAATGAATTTCTATCCATTTTCATCGAAAATAAATTTCTATCAATTTTCTGGTCTAATTTTACATATAGATCTTAAGATGAAAGTATACAAAATAATAAGTTAAATTTTTTACTATTTTTTATCATTTTTCATATTTTTTAAAAATACAAACCTCCTGAGGGTTTGTTAGTGCTCATCGAGAATCCAAAAAAAAAGAAATTTGAGAGGTAAAAAAGGAAAAGGAATATTTCCAAGAGGTTGATAATTATTCTTGTCATTGAATGTGTAAAACGTTAAAAAATTAATTAATATATATTGACAAAAGTTTTAAAATTTTTGTCTAATACAATAGAAAAAACAAGAAAGCACACAATACAAATAATAAAAAATCTATAAATTTTTTCCATATTTTCTTTTTCCCCACTTTCAAGAAAACATGAAAAAACTTGCAAGTAAACAAAAGATATCACGGAAGGCAAGTGGCAACGTCGAGTGCTACGTACGTCGTCTTGAAAAGTTGAAGACAATTTTGGAAGATTCCAAATCTTACGGCCACATGGTCCCAGGGATAAAGTTTGAGGGTGTGATTAGCAATCACATGTGCACTAATCACATGCATTAGCTAATTTATCTCAGATTTAATTTTTAATTAATACGTCTAATTCTTAACATGCAATATTTATTTACGTGATATCAAATTGATGGATAGGTTTTTCGAAATTTCACTAACATATCTCAAAATAATAAATTTTTAAAGAAAATTTTAATATTCATTTCAAATATAATTTTTAACTTTATAAAACATAAATGTACAATATTTGTTGCACATATAAATGAATGACACTACACTCGTCCCTAATTATAAAACGTAAATATATAATATTTTATGACACATACGCGACGCTACACTCAGAGGTTCAAGATACACACTAAAAACATAACGCAATTTTTAATTTCTTTTTATCGATGTGGGAAAAATAAACCGCGAGGATGAATCGAGACACCTTCGTGGACATGGGGCGACCACGTTGTCACGTTCTGACACACGACGCCGCCGGTTTTGGAATATTTTTGCGGAGCGCACCTTTGAAAATTGCAGCTCGTGTTTTTTACGATGTCGTGACCTTTAATTATTATATCATAAATTTTATCAATTAAATCATTATATAATTTTAATTATATTTAAAAAATAACTCTATTTTTAACTTTTTCTTTGAGAAAAAGTTGCTCGTAAAAAATTTAAATTTTATAGAATTTTTCACTTTTCAGGTTAAAAAAATTCTGATAAAAATTTCATTACGATGTACTCCTCTAACATTATACATTGAATTCGTGATTAGAAAAATATGAAATTATATTTGAAATATTAAAATATAAAATATTTATAATTTTTAAAAAATTTCGTAATATGTACACACAAATTCTTAAATTTTTTTATTTCATAATTTTTATTAAAATTTTCGTTTATTACATTTCCAACGTAGATAAACATACTCTCTGATTCTTTCTCCGTCTCTCTAAAATTTCTTGCACTCATTTATGGGTTTTTTCTAAAAAATCAAAGTAAATTACGTTAAAAATCAAAAGAAACAACAAATATCAATAGATAAAAGAAAGCACTCCCATCGGTTTCATTTGTATAATAAAAATATTTATAAATTTTATTCTCAGATAAATCAATAGAAACGAAAAGGTCACCAAACTAGAAAAAGTCAGATCAAGCATCAAAATCACAAAGGCACAAGCTTGACGTTGAGGTTGTGTGTGGTAATACAACTCTCAGTCACGCTACCACACAAGTGGTTTGACGACAGGAGATTTGTATCGTTAAAAATAATAAAAAATATGTAAAATGATAAAAAATATTAAATTAAATTTTTTATTTTTTTATTAATTTTAAAAGTACAAATGTAATTCAAGGATATCCCATAAATACGGACAGAAGAAGATAAACCAATATCCTAATTAAATTAGGTCTCATTGAGAAGATCAATCCCTTTCACTCCTGGTAAGTATATTATTAAGACTTCATTTGGTTATAGTTTACTCTCAACGTAATGATGATGTAAAGAATTTTTAAGATAATTTTTTCATCATGATATTTAATTACATTAATATTAAAAAATAAAATTTTAATATTTACATTATTTATTTAAATGTTTTTTTTTAAAAAAAATAGTAACATAACAAGTGATCGGTAAAATTAAATGACAGGAATTTTAAGATTACATTTATCTTATTTGATACAAAAAGTTAAAGAGCGATTCCTAAATTTAGAAAGCTCCTCGATCGTAAATTAAGTCAAGTACAAACATTTTGGTGGGGCCACTATTTTTGAATATTTTATATTTAAAAATTATTATTTAACTAAACTTAATCAGAGTAATATATATATATATATATATATATATATATATTATTTTATTTAAAAATAAACGACTAAAATTTAATTGAAAAGTATTTCGCAACCGATAACCGGTCGGTGGTAAATCAGAAATCAATTTTTAAAACGACTTGCGTTTTGTTTGTTCGTTCTGGGCCTTATTAAGTATTATTTGTAATGGTTATATTTACGATAAAATATGAAAGGTGGAGGTGTTTACAACAATAATGTTGGAAAAAAACGAAGCGTTACGAAGACTTACGAAACAGAAGCATTCCAGTGGGTTTGAGCATGGTGACTCGTTTTTACATCAGCGGAAACGAGAAAACCAAAGCACGTTCCTGCAATTGAATGACTCCGACCAAACTAACCATTCACTACCCCCACCGATCACGAATCCCGAATCACCACCGCCGACACATCCGAACCTGCACCGCTGCCGTGCCGCCGTCGCGGCTGCCGATAACCCCCCCCAATCTGCATTTCACGGGGATTGGCAGGGAGGAGAACTGGATCTCAGACCGGCATTGGATTCGTCCGGCCCTGCTCCAGATCGGCCTCGTAATTGGTGCGGAGTTCGCTGGATCTGTTCCTGATCCCGGAGATCGTGGCTTTGGGTTGGGTGGATGAGGGAGGGGGTGCGAGGGGCAGGGGCAGACCATGGCGATCGGGCGTAGACGACGGATGCGGCGATGAATGGGGGTGGTGCGACGGCGTCTCTGGGGCTCCGCTCCGGGAGTCACGGATCACTGCAGCAGCAGCTGCAGCAGCAGCAACAGCAGCAGCAGCTATGTCAGCAGGGGAGTGTTGCCGTGTCGGTGCAGTCCGCAGCGCCAGGTGTGGGAAGGAAGCAGGCCAAGGTGATGCTTCCCGGGTCCAGAGATAAGGAGAAGTTTCTTCCGTGGGCATGCAAGGTTGCTGGGAGAAGGAGTGTCGGGATGCTTCTTCTCGCCATTATCTCGATCGTCGTGTTCGTATCGATTTTGGCGATTTTTGGCAAAGGTTTGTGTTCTCTTTTCGTTTTGGTCTCTTCCCTCCATTTAAGGCTATTTAGGTTGTGTTCCATACAAGAAATTAGTATCATCTGCAGCGGTTGTTTTCTGTTTTTTCCACCACACTCCAGATACTGTGTTTTTCAGTATATCATTTGTGCTAGCCCATCCATCCAACTCCAACCCTCTCATTTGATCAAATTTCGATTGTAGCTGCGATGTCTTAAATTTGTTAATTTTGTACATGCTTCAAATCGTTCGACTGATAGTGATACTGTTGGTTCTTTGTGAGGTGCATACTTGTTAAGGCGGGTGCCTAGGCATTGTTTTGTAGGCAACGCCCAGGTATGCCCAAAGTCCTGTAGGACTTGGTTGGATTTTTTTTGGATCTAACTAGAGATCCATGAAAGATCTACTACTGTGCAAAGTATTTTTTAATGTTTTCTAACAATGATCTTTTAATTTTAGTATTATTTAGACTTTGTATGCTGTATTTTATTATCGTGTATTGATGTCTATCACAAGTTAATTTATTAGTTGTGACTTTTAAATATCTTATTGTTGTGTTGTTGTTTAAACATTTATATAAATCAGTTTACGCTAGTTATTTATGTATTTTTAATTATTAATATACATTAAAAAATATAATAACTATATATTTGCATATTTTAAAATAAAAAATACATATTAGTATGAGTGCTTGGTGCTGTCTTGGAAGCTTAAACTTGGCCAAGTGCCAGCTATGTATAACACATGATAACTATATTTATAAATTGAATTCAATAGCCATCCAATGAATGATCTTTTGGCCTAATTATGCTCTTAAACAATGTGTGAAACCTCAAGAAGTTTCTTTGCCTAAAGTTTCTATGAATTGATTTGTCAGTTGAATTTATTTTATTTTCAGAAAGGCAAGCATTTGTAGTTTCACAGATTGTGATATTCTCAATGGATTGAGTTGTGGAGTTATAAATGTAAAAAAAAGGGCAATACTACTTTGTAAACTTGTAAGATTTGATTATTTTGGATTTTCCAGATATTTTAGCAAATCTATTACTTTTATATGTTTATAGATTTTCATAAGAATTTTTTTCTCATAACTGTGCTTTTATATTTGGCAATTAAACTGCCAGTTTTTTATTTAGTCATCATTATTCCATTCAAAATTTGGGCCATAAATTCATGAGGGTGGATAGTATTCTTCCTCACTCAAAATGTGAGGAATGTGGATCAAATTCTCAGCAAGTGCATGCCATCAGAATCCATAGTCCAAACTGTTTTCCATAAGTGATCAGACATCACAAAATGATAAGGTAGATGCTATGCTGCAAGTCCAAAATGATGAACTTTTAGAGTGGGGTAATTAAATGATTAAAAAAAGCTATAAAGTGAAATTTGTAGACAAAATTGTTTTGTTGAGAATCCACAAAGTTGAGATGACGCTGGGAAGACTTCTTCACCCAGTTATTTTTTTCAGAAATTCCTTGACATATAACCAACCATTGGATTGCATTCCTGAAATTATGACATGGAGGAATTCCAATGTTGTAATTATGGCTGGATTAGAGGTGTATGTTGTTTATTGATGCCTGAAACCACCAAATGAATTTTGCGTTACCCTGTTGTTGCATTTGGCTTCTTACCAATCCTGATCACCAATCTGTATGTGATCACAAATCCATGACAAGGGAAGTTCTCTTTCATCATGGTTTAACCTTAATTTTGTGTCAATGTTACCTTAAGAGAGGCAAGTTTGTGCTTGACCTATTCTTCAATCACAAAATTTTAACTTGAACAATGACATTGCTAATAATTTTATTTTTGATCTTGCTTTTGGACCTCCCATTAGTTGGGTCTTGACTCCTGATTTAGCTGCTAATATTTACTATTTTTTTTGAAGAAAGTGCTGCTCTTTGCATTTTTAAAATATGTTATTTTTTGCTTCTTTTCTCATAATGGAAATCATTTTCTATCTTATCTGTATATTCATTAATTGCTACCATTAACATTATTTGCTTTCAAGTAGTGTACTACAAATCACTTTCGCTTAATATAGCTTGCTAAGTCGATTATTTTATCCTTTTTTGAGGATTTCTATCATCTCTTATGATGTTGCATCTCATATTTTAGCAACTTTTGATGTAATTGGTCATGATAAATTCCAGATGAAGGCATGTCAGAAGGTCCTGATATGAATTGGCAGCCTTTACCTCCATTCATGGACATTCAAAACCCAGCTGTTTCAGTCTTTCCCTTGAACCCTCCAAAAGATGGACAACGTTTGAGTTCAACACCTGTGATTGATATACCATCAGCTAGTAGAGTGCTTGAGCTACAAGAACATCATCCAATTATTAAAGCAAGTGGGTTTTCTTCAGGAAAATATTGTAAACATTTTACTTATTCACCACCATCAGCTGATAAGAAGCGCACTGGCCCACGACGTATGCTATATCTTCAAAATATTTTGTTGACTACATTAAGTGTCAATTGAAATTACCATATTATTGTCTGCATATACTGATTCTTTCTATTTGCCCACGTTTTTAGCATGTAAGGTTTGTTATGTCCCTGTGGATTATGCCATGTCACTTATGCCAACTTCACCTTCGGTCTCACCAGTCCTCAAGTACTTGACTTATTTTTCCGAAGGAAATACTCTTATAAATGAATCAAATGGTGGCTCTGTTTTTGGCGGGCATCCATCTCTGCAGCAGAGAGACGACTCATTCAACATAAAAGAATCAATGATCATGCATTGTGGGTATGTTTATTTCTACATTTATGGCATTCTTTGGTAAATTTTCTGAAATCAAGGGTCCCATACTATTCATTTGCTTTTCAAGTAAAACATGGACCTCTTGTTGAGGATCGATTCTTTGTGGTCAGATTTTTCAAAGGAAATGGGCCTGGGCAGGGCAGTGGGTTTGATATTGATGTGACAAATCTTGTTGAAATGGAACAATGTCATGGGGTGGTTGTTGCCTCTGCCATATTTGGTATTTCCTAGCTTTAATGATTTAAATTTTTCTGCAGTGCTATGTTCTTACCATCATGTGCATAAATACAACTAACATAATGGCCATTTCATGATCTCAATCAGGAAGCTATGATATGCTGCAACAGCCCAAAAATGTTAGTGAGTATGCCAAAAAGTCTGTGTGCTTCTTTATGTTCTTGGATGAAGAGACAGAAGCCTACATGAAGAACTACACCTCTTTTGATGGAAAAAGAATTGGAATATGGAGAATTGTGATTGTTAGAAACCTTCCCTATGTTGATCCTAGACGCAATGGAAAGGTGCTTCGTTTTGCTTTCTCATCAACTAGAATAAATCTATCTACTTGCACTTGCAAGTAGATATCTTGATTAGGAAGCTTGATAACAACAATCTAAGTCATAATCCTACTATGTAGGGTTGACCATATGAATCCATTTTTTCCGATCTTTTTTTTTATAGTCAAATTTTCAGTTAAATTATATAAATTTAAATATTCTCTTAAAATTCTTAACTAAGTAGTTTTAAGTTTATCTTTACTTATTTTAACTTTTTTTGCATTAATTAATTCTCTTTTCTTAATTGGTGCATTCCTTGGTCTCTTAAGGATATAATCAAACCATCTAAGTTGATTTTCTAATAACATTGTTTTTTAGTTCATCCCTTATAGTATTTCCACTCGTCCTTCTAAACATCTACATCTCATCAACACTAATTTTTTGCATATAGTCATATTTCCCAACTTAACATTTTGAGTCATAAAGTATACAATTTTCCTTTTAAATTTAAGGGTATCATTTTATCACATAATACTCCAAAAGCATTTTTCCACTTCATTCATCTTACTTTAATCCTATGAATACCATTTTTTATAATTTCACCATTGCTACGTATTATTTTCCTAGATCTTAAATATTCAAAAGTCTGATTTATATGAATTTTATAAATTTCACCATTGCTACACATTTTGAGTCACTCTTATTTTTGTTGAACCTATATTTCATATATTCAGTTTTTGACCTACTCAATCTAAACTTTTTGGACTCTAAAGTATCTCTCTATAATTCTAATTTAAAACTAATTCCTGATTTACTTTCATTAACTAAAATTAAATCATTAACAAATAGCATATACTAGGGATATCCAAGATAAATAGATATGAACTTAGAAAGGACTTTTGGGGTAAACCTATGTTTATTGGAAAATTTCTAGTTTCTCCTTATATAGTTTTATGTTTAACACTAGTAATTATTCTTACATATATGTCTTTTATAATATCAATACATCCAATGAGCACTTCTTTTCTTTTAAAACTCACCACAATAGGTTTATAGGTACTTTATTATAAGCTTTTTCTAAATCAATAAAAATCATATAAAGGGCCTTTTTCTTAACTCTAAAATTTTCTTTAGTTATATAAGTAAATGAATAACTTCCATTTCAAATTTACTGAACATAAACCCAAATTGATTTTTCGTGATTTTAGTTACATGCGTTAGTCTTTGCTTAATTACCTTTTCCCATAATTTCATATTACGCTTATTAAATTAATACCATGATAATTATTATAATTTTGTATATTTTCCTTATTGTTAAATATAGGTATTAAATAACTCTTTCTCCATTTATTTGACATCTTCTTTGTTTTTAAAATTATATTAAAAAGTTTAGTTAATCACTTAATCCCTACTTCACCCCTACACTTCTACACTTTAATAGGAATACCATCTGATCTAATAGTTTTCCGACATTTTATTTTCTTAATAACTTCTACCTCCAAACTACTAATCCTTCCAAAACAATTATAGTTTGTATCCTTTGTATTGCTATCCAAATTTTGTATGTGAGAGTTTCCTATAGTAGATTCTTTAGAAAGTTTACTAAAATATCTACACCATCTATCTTTTATTAAAACTCTACCATCCTTGTCTTATTGTACTTTACCTGACTTAAATCTATAGATTTTCTCTCTAAACTTTTCTAATTTATATATTCTATTTTTTCATTATTTTATCTGTGTTCAAATTATCATATAATTCCATATAGGACTGATTTTTTAACTTCATAAACAATTTTCTTTACATTTATTTTTGATCATGCTAATCTGGTTGACAATGGGTTGTTACTTTCCTGATTATCTTTTGCAGGTCCCAAAACTTCTTCTACACAGACTTTTTCCAAATGCTCGATATTCATTGTGGATTGATGGAAAGCTTGAGCTAGTTGTAGATCCCTACCAAATTCTTGAGAGGTATGGTATTGCCGTATTCCAACAGTATATATTTTTGTACATTTGTGAATCACGAGGAATGGTTATCCTTGACATTACCTTCCTAAAACAAGTTTGTCATCATTCGTAACTGCATTAATTTGGGTGTTTTGAAAATTGTCTGTAGCTTATCAAAAATATTTGAGTCATGGACTCATGGTCTTATATAGCATTAGCACCATTTAATAAATGAAATTGTTAGAAGTCATGCATTCTGGTTCATGCAGATTCTTGTGGAGAAATAATGTGACATTTGCAATCTCAAGGCATTATAGGCGCTTTGATGTATTTGTGGAGGCAGAGGCTAACAAAGCTGCTGGAAAGTATGACAATGCATCCATTGATCATCAAATCAAATTCTATAAAAATGAGGGGCTCACACATTATTCCCAAGCTAAACTTCCTATTACAAGTGGTGGGTACCTATCATTTCCAGTTCTTTATTTTTTAGAAAATTTGCAAAACTGATAATCTATTTGGCAATGAACCGTTTTGTAGATGTTCCTGAAGGTTGTGTCATCATTAGAGAACATCTACCAATTACAAATCTATTTACTTGTCTTTGGTTCAATGAAGTTGATCGTTTTACATCCAGGGATCAGATCAGTTTTTCCACTGTTAGAGACAAAGTTATGTCTAAAGTAAATTGGACAGTCCACATGTTTTTGGATTGTGAAAGGCGCAATTTTGTTGTTCAGGTATATCCTCTTTCTCTCATTTTAGTGGCAGTGGTGGAAAAATTAAAAGAGTTGCTCATAAGTAAAATTAAAATTATTAACAATACATTATGTTAATATTATATATATCAATATAACAACAAAAATTATATTACAAAGTTCAATTGCAAGTTTATAATATTTAACATTGTCTGATAATTGCCTTGTTATCAATTTTATTGACTGACCAATTCAATATACACAATTAAACAATAATTCATCACTCATATTGTAAGAGAAAAATATTATCTTAAAGTTTAAGTATGTGTGAGTTTAATCCCACATTGTTTGTCTGTGTTGTGTTTTCTTTATGTAAACTCTATAAGTAGAGACCTATCTTAGAATAGTGAAAAGGGGAATCTTTTACTTCATTTTTTATTTCTTCACGTGGTATCAAAGAGTCAAGTTTTAAGAGTCTTAATAAAGAAATCTTAGGACGGGAGGTGGGAAACCCTAATTTCACCCTCCTCCTAGCTACCCATTCTTCCTTGTTATTGATTTTCATCCGTGCGGCTTCTTTGAGAGTCATCTCCTTCGTGTAGCTCCTTTACAGCTTTTTACAAGCTGTTCTGTCCCATGCAACTATTGTGCAAGCCATCTTCCTTCTCTTTGGCCCCTCACTAGCTATTTTTTCCCTTTTGACGTTGTGTCCTTGCTGTGGTCTTGGCAACCTTATGGGACATCCTACTTCCACTTTGTCGTGTCCTTCTGCGGTCCCTGTAAATGGTGAGTTGAAGAGGAAATAAGAAGACACGAAGAAAAGGAGATGATGCATGCTATTCACGTGCACATGCTTTATGTGTACTTGTTTTTTTCTTTACGTTGTTAAATTATTGATCTTGTTTGTTTCAACTTTACTTATTGTGGAATCAATTCTACATAAATTTGTATATATTATCATTATCATACAAACTTGTATATATAAATTTTTATCACACTATTTACTGTAAAGCTTAAATTCATTCATTTCACTACTCTTAGTTTGAGGTTTTTGTAAATTTCATAGCTAGCTTTACAGTAAATAGAGTTAAAACAAACAAGGTCGTTATTGGGTGTATCGTGCAAGTTGGATGCTCTAACTTGAGAAGTATGAGAGAAAAACATTGTCTTAAGATTTAAGTGTGTGAGTTTAATCTCACATTATTTGTGTGTTGTGTTTCCTTTATGTAACCTCCGTAAATAGTGGCCATTCTTAGAATGGTGAAACAGGAATCTTCCATTTCATTTGTTATTTATCATGTGAGTTTTTGACATTTTTGTTGTAAATACTGTTACCATAAAATTAGGAGAAATCAGAAGAAATAATGCCAAACTTCAAATATCTATACTTAAGAAAATGAAAACAAATCCAAGTTTATGGAAAAAAGTTGGGACATATCTTTGACATCGAAAAAATTGGGATTGCTATAAGCCTCGTATCTAGTTGATTTTTAAATTTATCAAAATCTCTATTATATATATTAGAACAATGAAATTCTACAAGAATTGCTTAATTTTCTTGATCGAAAAGACAATTATTATTTAGGTCAAAACATGTGACATAAAATTAATTAGTGCATCTCTCATTAAAGTGATCACTAAGATTATAAATTAGCAAATTAATCACTGTCGAAAATTATAAGATAATGTTGAAAATATCAAATCAATGAGTGTATAGATTTAGTTTTTCTTTCTCATAAATCTTTTTAAGATGCATCACATGAAATTACAAGGTGATACATAAATGTTAGATAAATTGGAATCAAAATTCATATATGTACATGCTTTAATTTTTATTGATTTTTTATTATTAAAAAAGAGGTGAGTCATATGACCTACGCTGTTTATCATGGCTTCTTATCCCAACTTAATTCATTAGCTCTGTGATGGCTTCATTTCTGAACCTATTAATCACACGGCTTGTCATCCATCCATGAAAAAGTTCATGTAAGCTCTCTTCCGATTGCTCCATTTCTGAACCTATTAATTTAGAAATATAATCCAAATTTCTCCTTAACTGGATGTCTTTAAAGAGAGTTGCAATAGAGTCTCTTATTGTTAAATTGCAACAGATGGGAACTTTGGGATTTCATCAAGACAGTTTTGGTTCGTTTTGTGCAGGCATATCATAGAGATCTATTAGAGCAAAGGAAGCAGGCAATTCAATCACCTCCTCCATCATTATTGATTAAGCCCAGGAGTAGTCCTCGCCAGAAACAATTACCAGAGGTGATTCCAGTTGGAGATGCAAAATCTACACCAAGGAAATCACCTCCGAGACGTGGTAGGGATAGAAGATCAGGTTCCAGACACCATCGTCCAAAAACTGGCAACGGCAAAGAGAAAACTTAATTACTTACATACTCGACATACCTTACCCATTTGTCCCCATAATCATTCATTGCAGCGCTGGTATATATCAAGGCAGCCACGCTTTATTAGTTTATTCATGATGAGAACAAAAGATGTATATTCTTCCCATGTGGAAATGTCAATATTTCTGAGCTAAATTTTTTATGTAAACACCCCATCCAAGTAAATAGCGAAAGAGTTTTGTTATTGGGGTATTCATTTGGACAAACTTGCCCTGCAACAGCAACAGTACAATAATATTTTGTTAAACAACTTTTACTCCGATGAAATGCTATTATTTTCAGTTACCACAAAGCTTGTTCTTCCTTTATTTATAGCACTGACAACTTTCACATGAAAATAGGAACTTATTTGTGTACGTCAGAAAGTCAAAAAATAGAAATAGAAACGAAAAGTGTAGATGGAAACGTAGATGAAAGGAGTGTTTGTGTATATCAAAAAGAATTTCTTTTTAAACAAACCAATGGATGGGTTTTCTCATAAACTTCGATGACTTTCTAGAAATTAACTTTCTAACTCATCATCATCTCCGGTGCTTCATTTTTATTGCACTTTTGAAAGGAAAAATTATTATTTTTGAAATAAAAATGAATTTTATTTTAAATTAGAAAAGTGCCTTTTGAAATAAAAATCACTTTTTTTTTTGTAAAACCACACTCCACTAAGGGTGTGTTCAAGGAATGAAAAAAATCATTCCTAAAGCGGTAAAGAGTGATTTTAGGATGAATATTAGGTGAATGATATTTTTCGTGTATCGATTAGAAAGCTAGAAGTTGATGGTGAGCTAACACTTGATATGATTAATTATAGTGAACTTAAGTTGTGTTGATATTTGTGTAGTGATATAATTTAAGTGTAAAATATAATTATTTAAAATATAAGAGTAGATTGAGAAATAAAAGGAATGAATTGAGAAATGAAATGAAAATGCCATTATGAGAATGAAAATAATTTTAAAAGTTAAGATAACTGATAAGTAAACGAAACTTAAAAAAAAGAAAAAAAAGGTAAGTGCAAGATGCAACCCCCAACATATACACGTACATAAATACAAACATTTTTCAGATGTATGGGATTTGAATGGCTGATACGAATATGAACCACATTATCAAGTAGCCGAAATAACTATGTTCATTTCATTTTTTATCAAAATTCAAAATTTATTGTATACATCGACCTCTCCTGATGTTGTTCATCGACCTCACCAAACTAAGCAGCACACCTGTAAATTAACATAAGATTGTTTTTGTTATAAATATCAACAACATCTACGTTTAAATTGAACTGAAATGTATAAAGTATGCGTGAGACTTGTGAAAAGAAATGTTGATTAAAGTTAAATTTTAAGTATTTTATCACCTACATGTATAATAATTTTTAGCATGATATCAACATTTACGATTTTCATAATTAACACATACCTTCGTTCTTGTTAATAATTAACATATACTTAGAACAACCTTTTGCAAATATTTTCCAGAAAAAATAGCAGATTGCAACAACATTGCAAAGATTTCCCAAACTACGTTTATTGCTTCAGCTGATCTCCTGTTTTGGGCTTTGGATTCTTTGGAGTGGCCTTTAAGTGCCTGTCAATTTCATCTGAGTTATAATGTGCGTCTAACTCACTTAATCTTGTTGCTCGGGGGGTTTGTATATTTTGAAAATACGAGAAATAATACAAATGTAGAAATTTTGATTTATTATTTTTTACTATTAATTTTTCGTATTTTCTAAATGATAAAAATGGTAGAAATGTTGACTTATTATTTCTCACCATTTTCATATTTTCTAAAAACAAACCCTTATTAATCTATAATGCATGGCTTATTCCGAGCCTGATGAGTTACAAAACAAATCCTTAATAGGAAATCCTTCACCTTTGTTAATTGGTCACCCATTGACCCACATCACCCTTTACCCATGCCAATGTCTGCATAACTGCACAAAATATGAAAGACGTTGGGAAAAATAGTTGGAAAAATGATTAGTGAAAATGAGATTTACGTGGTATCAAAATCAATTGATGTATATTATATATATGACGTTATGTAAAATACTTTAATGATGAACTCACAAGCATAAAGACATTAAAAAAAATAGTCTCACATCAAAAAACGATAAGTAAAATTGAAATCTACATAATATCAGAGTCAATCTACATACACCATATGTAAAATATTATGTAAAGTATTTTAATAAAAGATTCACAAATATAAGAGTGTGTTGGAAAAGAAAGTTTTACATTGGAAATGATCAATGAGTGAAACTAAAACTAACTTCTATATTATTTGTGAGTTTTTTTTCGCTAGTTAATTGATTTTAGTGAAATAAAATTCACAATAAAAGCATTTTAATTCATGTATAAAAAATCACAATCAACTGAGATTTTTAGAGGCATTTTGATTCATCTGTCTGATTCCATCTTTTTGATTAAATGAATATCAGTGAAACAACACTTCAAGCTATCAATATCTGAGATTGCTGACAGAACACAAATGTCTTCACTACCACTCAAAGGTAATTAAGGTTCGTTATTTGTAAACCAGCAGTGTAGCTGTGCTTGTGAATTTTCTAGTCATATCTGTGTGAGGCCATTCCTTCAAAATTTCAACAGTTCACACGCAAGTAAGAGAATCCTTAGCGAGCCGTATGATCTGTGATTCTCCTATTTGCTTGTTTTGATCAGTGACATAGCCACATGAGGATTGAAGTGTGGAGTCGCATGCCTTTTCATGATCTATGTATTATGAACTCACAAGATGATCTTGTGAATAACAAACGGCATGGGTAGGTACCTAAAAGTTGCTCTGGGTCTGGTAAAACTTACCAGCACCTCAAGAATTTTTAGATTTTACTGTATTCAACTATTAACTCCTTTTGCTGCAAAATCTGAAATTTTGTTGGTTGTATCTTGACTCTACCTTTTGCAATTAGCATAGACAACTCTATCTTTCTTGTCATGGTTGTTCTCTTTCTCGATGTTGGGTTTTCCTTTATTGGCAGCAAAAATCTCATTCCTCACACTACCTTTGTTGCTTGTTTTAATATGGCTGGAGATACTACAAAACTTAGAAATTCACCTACAAAACCTAGAAATTCACCTACAAAATGCTTTAAACTTTGTTTGTTTTGGTCAATTGCAGTTTCAAATCTACACAACTTTGTTTAGAAATTATTTTTCAGACTTTGACTCCTACTCCACACAAACTTTATTTTACATCTCTTAGCTTTAGCTTCACTTAACTTGTAGAACTGATTGGAACTCTTTTCAAACGTACTCAAACTTTATAATTTACTATACGATTTTAACATTATTTGTAAAACTACTTTTAAATTTAACTTTCTACGATAATTAAAATTAAAACTAAAGTTAAAACTCCATTAATAAGAAGAAATATATACATTTGGAACATGAAGCAAATGCAACCTAATATTATCGTAACACATACGCAGATAAACCCATATCTGTCAAAACAATTTTATTTCATCGTTAGAAACATTACATTAGACTCATTTTTTGCAAGTCACATGTTTTGAATTCTTACCAAAAAGCCCTGTCAGTCGCATTCAACCTGGCACAATCCCCTATCAAATTAAATAAAAAATATTGCAAGAGCACAAGTAATTAGATTTCATAAAATTCAATGATATCTAAAAATGTCACAAGAATCTCAGAGATTTTTGACTGGGTTGGGTTGGGCCACCTTGGGGACTCATTAAGGGTTTCGATTGGACTCGGTCCGACCGTTCCGTCTGGTCCATCCGATCTTAACTTCAGTCCTTTTAATTTTTTTTGGGTGAAGTTTTGGTCTAGTTTTATTTATTTATTTTGGAGTCTTCGTTTCGTTTGATAAGAGTTTTTTTAACTTCAAAAATAGAAAAAGTAGTCTTTTTAACTTTTTGTATTAAACATCTTTTTGAACTTCTTTTAAAAAAATTGTCTTAAAAATTTCGTTGGAGTAATTTTTAATTTAAATGAAAGTTATATCAAATGAAACCTTTATCTCATAAATAGATCAATAAATTTTTTTTAAAAAAAGGGTTTGGATTGGAATGGATCAATAAATATATATTTTTTTAAAAGGGTTTGGATTGGACTGGATCAATAAATATTTTTTTTTTAAAAAGGGTTTGGATTGGACTGGATCAATAAATATTTTTTTTTAAAAAAGGGTTTGGATTGGACTGGATCAATAAAAAAGCACGGCCCAATTAGTTTGAATATTCTGGGAATGGGTTGAGTATGGGCATATGACATTCATTTTCAGGTATCAATTCTATTGAAAAATAGGGTTTGACGTCACTTCATGCATGGACCATGAATATAGAATTGTCGATTGTATTTAACTGAATTTGCATGATCTAGTATAGTCAAATTGTATCGTTAATTAATACGACATGATTTAATAGGTTATGCTTAAGTTACATTTTTGTGCTTTTATGTCGATATAGTATGATAAAATAATTTTATAATTTTCAAAGACTTGTATTTATTTTAATATACTTTTATCAAATTATATATATTATATATAGTTTGGCAGTTTAAGTTTATTAAAAGTTGATGCATGGTTAAGAGTTTGAATTTTACTTTTAACTTTTTTTTTAAAATTTTATAGATTATATTAATTTTTAATAAAATAAAAAATAATTTAAAATTAAATCACGTCACACTAGGTTCAACCTGGGCTATGTTAGGCTTACAAAAATTCAAATAGTACTGACCTGACATGACAAATTAAAAGTAATAAAATAAATAATATTAAAAATAAATATAATAAAAATTTACGTATAAAAATTTATATAATAATAATAATAATAATAATAATAATAATAATAATAATAATAATAATATATAAGAGTTAGAAGTAAAATTAAAACTTTTCAAGTTAAAATAAACGAAGGTAACGACACACCGATTCGTCACCGCTTACGTTGGGACCAACATATTGCTCCGTGGCGGTGAAAGCGAAAGGTACAACAATTAAGTAATCTTTGGTAATATCTGTAGTTTAGGTAAATTTAAAGTTTACCTTTTTTTTTTATATTAACACGATTTTTAAAGTAAATTTTTTTATTTATTTTAACTACGTATAATACAAATATTTACTTTAATTATATTAATTATTAAAATATATACATCTATAATAAATTTTTTTTATAAATCTTATTATCAAACAAAAACGGTCGTCTCCGGTCAAAAGTCGTCGGTGATAATTGTGGCAACACTTTGGAGGTGCGTACCAGCGATGGGAATATTTGTACCGCCGGCCACACGTGAAGGCCTGATCATTTAAAAATACATAAACCAATGTGTGACATATGATTTAAAACTAATTAGCACGAAAATCAAGCTTAAAATGTCTTGTACAGCGAGCATGAGAGCATCTCTGCTACTAATCAACGAAACCACTTGTCAATTAATGCAGGTGTGATGATCATCAACACCCCAGTGGGAAAGGAATATGGAAAGGGTCACGTAGGAACAAGCGCAGCCGTGATCCGCCGAAAGAAAAAACAAGCATTGCCGTGAAACCTGTGCAAAATGGTTTAAACTTTTATGCTGTAGCATTTTTTTAACCCACCTCGATATTCCAGAAGGGAAAAATAAATTTTAAAATATAAGAAATAATAAAAAAAGTGTATTAAAAATTAAGAATGTCGTAATGAAAATAGGAATATATCATGTGTATTTGTATACGTAAAATTTAGTAAAAATAAATGGATAAAAATTAAATTAAATAAAAATAAATTTAATGTGAAGATATTTATGTACTTATTAGAATTGAAAATACGAGTATTTGTGTATACATAGGAATTAAATAAAATAGAATTGAAAATGACTTATTTTCGATGAATTGAATTGAAAATGTTTTTATAATTTTTAATTATAAATAATTAAAAATATGTATTTTTTATTTAGAATTTAAAAAATAAGTTATAATTATTATATACTTTTCACATATGATGTTCATCTCATGATTTTTTATATTATTTTATACATACATATATATATATATATATTATTTTTTACTTTTTTTTTCTTTTATTTTATTTTCTCTTTTTTATTCTATCTTTTCTAAGTTTACATTGATATGACAAAGTAGTGGTTTAAGTAAAGAGCCGTTTGTATCGGTGGTAGAGATCGTTCACTTAATTATTTGTGTCAATTTAATTTATATGAATGATAAATTTTTTTTTTTTTAAAATAATAATATAATTTAAATATTTGATGGAAGGGGATAAACAATTTCGATAGAGATATTTGATAGAGATTTAATGATACTTGATGATGAAAAATTTGTTGAGAAGCAGAGATAATATTGTCACATTAAATTTACTAAGTATGATTAATTTCTCAAAAGGCCTTTATTTTATACTTAAATTAAATGAAAGTAATTTTTTTTAAAATTTAATTCTATCTAATTTCAACGATATAAACACCTTCTAAAGTGATAATTTTTTTTATTAAAACTTCAAAAATTTTAAATCTCTACTCACATAAATACTATTAGAAAAACATAAATATGGTATTGAAAAAAGAGAAAAGTATAACTACTAAAGTTAGTGTTTGTTTTATCTTTAAACTTTTTTTTACAGTAAAATATTAAAATTTAATAAAATTGTGAAATTCGAGAAGCAAAACGTATCCAAGTAAAAAAGCATTTTTGGAAAAAAGGCAGCTTTTTGGAAGCCGGGGACGCCACCACCTCGCCTCCGCCATCGCCACCTTACCTTGCTAAAGCTGTGGCTGCCTTCCATCGCCCTCCTCTCCTACTTGTACCTCCCACCGCTTGCTTGGATTGATCGGAAGACGTTTTCTGGAAGGACCACGGACTGCGTCTGCAGCTGAGGTAGCTGTTTTCTTGTCGTCGTGGTGCTGCCCCTCTCATGGCTGCGGCCGGCAAGCGTATCCTTGTCCGGATTTTTCGGTGGTGTTAAATGTTTTGGGAGTGGGAATGAATCGTACGTCTCGTCTTCGTGATCTATTTCGAGTTTTGAATTGGGTACATTGTCTGAGCGTTTGGGATTGGTGTTTTCCGCAACGTTTCTGTGGATAAGTTAATTCTCGATGCTTCTTGTTGGTTCGGGCTTTTATATTATATGTCTGTTTTTCCTTGGATATATGTGGGTTTAGTGTGGAACGGAGAGAGGAGGTTCGTGTCGTCGGTGGACATGGTTCTGGATTGGGTTTTGTTGGATTAGATCTGCCGCAGCTTCGCAGCTGAGGTTCTCGCGTAATTGCCTCTTATCTGTTTGCTTTAATTACCCAAAGGTGTTGTCTTTTGTCTTTTTGTGGACACCGCTGTTTCCAGACCTGTACTTGGGCGTGTTGGTTGTGCTGGTCTTCTCTACTCGTTTGTGTGGATGTCGCAAACTGGGTTATCTTTGTTTTTGTGTGGTTGGTAGAGCTTCCTACTAGAGGATGACATGATCTTTTTTACCTCTTCGAGTTTTGTATCTGTGGATCGAACTTTTCGGGGCTGGGTTTATAAATCAACTACAATAGGCTTGCTGCTCTATTCCTCATCTCAATTCCTGTATTTGTAATTGGTGAGCCTTGACCTGACTGTGTTTAGCCGTTGGAGAAATGGTGAAGAGCTCGAAACAGGATCATTCTCCCAATATCGACTCTGCCAATCTGGTAAGCTCGAAAACTTAGTTATTTTGTCGTTGCTTTTGCCGATTGTGATTCTTTCCCCTTAGATTATTGTATAAGAACCCGATTGGGTTATGCCTGTTTTTTTGATTACTGGGTGGTTGTTGTTGGTTTTGCTAGTCTCCTTCCATAGATGCAGGTTTATCTGATGCAACCTCATGCATATCGTCCATGGAGGTGTTGTGCAGCAGCACCAAGGAAGCTGATTTGAACCAAGATCCTTCGGTGGTAGAGCAACCCGTGTATTATCCTTTGAATGGCTTCTATGAATACTACTACCCAGGTGGATCTCGAATCATTGGCTCTCTCTCTCTCTCTCTTTAAATCTCTTCCTTTCCTCTTCGTTCACTCCATCGGATTGTGGTGTATGGGCAGGTTGTGAGATGCCTTATCCGGAATGGAGTGATCAGGGTTACATTTTGGGAGCAGATGGAATGGAGATGCCACGACCTGTATGTAGATGAAAATTATGCTATACTGTTCTTGATTTTCTTCATGTGGCCTATGATTTGTCCTCAGAAAATTTGGCTTGCATACATTAAACTATATTACTCCAAAGAAGTATTGGAATATCTTTGTCTTTTTTTCTGATTTTCAGGTCACCCAACCAGACAATGGATCGTTTTTGTATTATATACCTGGATTTCAACCAGGTTACAGTTCCTACACTTCTTCTTACATGCCTGGAACTCTGGGTGGAGTGGATGGTCAGTTTGCAGGCCAGCAGACATATCCTGCAAGCCTAGTGACTCCACAGGCGCTTGCTTGCCACGTATATTTTCCACCTTCAATGTGTTACGAGCCTGAGATGATGCTTGCATATGGATGGGACCCCTCTTGTTGGAATTTTAACAATGGAAATGGCATTGTAGGGAATTTCATAGGGTCAGCCATAAAGCCTAAATATCCTGCAAAGGTGCAGAATTCAAAACCTCCATTGACCTCAAAAGGCACATCTGCTGAACTGAAAGGATCAACTCCTGTTCTTAAGCTTCCTCCAAAGATAAAGATACAAAATCATTGTCTGAAGCCTGTGAATAAGGTATTTTGACACTAAAGCCTTTCAATATTTTTTTAAGGGAATTTTCTTGATTTGGGATGCGTTGCCACCCTGACTTTCATCTACTGATTTGCAAACTTTCAATGATTGTCTTGTTTCCAGTCTTCTGTTCCTACAAAAGGTTATCTCCCTGTGATGAAGTTGCCTGCTTGTAGATATCAGGGAAAGGATGGTTTGCTATATCCAAACCATTCTGTCGATAATAAAGACAATGGAAAAAGTTGGTTTGGCACTGAGAAGATAAAAGCACAAAACAAAGTTGATGGTTTTGGCGATCCCGACTTGCTCAATGAACAAAACTGTGGTCAAAGAACTAACTCGAAAAATACTTCAATTTCTGGGAACCATCCTGGAGTTCCAGCTACCAACATGGAAGATAAGTCTGGTAGCAAGACTATTGTCATAAGTAGGGATGACTACAACCTTGTTGGCTTTCCAACAAATTATGAACAAGCTTTCTTCTTTGTCATCAAATCATACAGTGAGGATGATATTCACAAGAGCATAAAATATAAAGTTTGGGCCAGCACACCAAATGGCAATAAGAGGCTGGATCAGGCTTATCAAACTGCACAGGAGAAAATGAGTGATAAGGGTTGCCAATGCCCTGTGTTCTTGTTCTTCTCAGTAAGTTTTATATTTTAATAATGTTGCTCAACTTTTTATCAAACATTTTCAATATCCCATTGAGTAGACGGTGTGTTTTTGACAAATTTCTTCTATTGCAGGTCAATGCTAGTGGACAATTCTGTGGTTTGGCTGAGATGATTGGCCAAGTGGATTTCAACAAGAACATGGATTTTTGGCATCAGGACAAATGGAATGGCTTTTTCCCTGTAAAGTGGCATATCATAAAGGACGTTCCAAATCCCCAATTTCGTCATATAATTCTTCATAACAATGATAACAAACCAGTGACCAATAGTAGGGATACACAAGAGGTACGCCTCATGTTATATTCTCTTGCAAAAATACATATGACAAAATTCTGGACAATGTGTAATTAACTTTTGAAGCTTGGTTTATGATGCTCCTCATGATTTGGTCAACGTTGATGCTAATGTCTTTCTGCCCTTTCAAACCTTATTTTATTTTGTTAGCTTCTTATTTGTCATGTTGCTTAGATGCCAATGACTGGTTTAACTATCAACTTGACTCACATTATGTTTTTCTGACTTGTTCTTGTGTTTGTATTTTTCTTCTCCGGCAATGTTTCTTTCTTTATACGGTTACTTGTATATTTGCTTACAATTGTATTTGATGCATTTCTCTCCCTTATTCTCCAGGTTGGATTTCTTCAAGGTTCTGAAATGCTAAATATCTTCAAGTCATTTTCTTCTAAAACTTCCATATTGGATGACTTTGGCTTTTATGAGAATCGGCAGAAAGTCATGCAAGAGAAGAGGATGAAGATGACTGCCGCTCCTTTGGAGCACCTTCCTGTAATGCCACCAAATGTTTTATGCACATCTCAAATTATTTCATACAGTAAAAGCTGTGTTCATTTGCTCTTTTTCTTACATACTTTGTATAACGTAGTAATATTGGTATCCAGTGGGGATCTCATGAATTATGTTCGTTTCAGAATTGCCCTCTTTAAAAAAGCTTTAAAATTGCATTTCCATGTTTTTTTTGATGGTTTTTGCCTCCTGTTTAATTTTCAGCCTAAAGTGGAGGAAGCAGCACAAGTAGAAGATTCTGATGCTGTCAAGCCAGTTATTTCTGGCATGGAAGCCCTTGATTTGGGATCAGTGAAGACGATTAAGAATGAGAATTTGATTGCTGCAGTGGAATGAGTTATGATTCCTCTATATGCAAGAATGCATTTGCCTGCACCATTCTGTTAGCTAATAGTCTTGTAACATATTGATTTTCATGATTTACAATGGAGAATGAGCTGCCATCCTAATGCACACCATTTTCATTGGAGGGGCGCAAAGCTGCTGGGAGAAAATTTTGTTGTTCTCTTATGTGCATTACCAACCAGGGCCTGTCTAGATGGATGTGTCCATGAGCAGTGGACAGTGAAGGCAGTGTCCCAAGCTCTGCTAATTTGTTCAGGTGTTTGAGATAGTGTGACATTGTGATTTCTAACTGGGTTCTCCCCACCATTTTACTCTATATTTTGTGTCGTCAACCATTTTCTGTGGGGTGTTGCCTCTGTAAACCTGGTGGGGCGTTCTAGCTCTATGCTTTGTTCTTGTTCTTTGCTTTGTTCTACCTTTGTTGGAGTCCAATACCTCGTTGCATGACAAGTGTTCTTGGATTATCTTTTCATTTAGAAAAAAGAGAAAATGAAATGTAAAAAGAAAGCATCAGAATTAGTTTGCTGGAGCATACTTTTCACTTCAGAAACATTACAGCTGTGCTCAATCTTTTGTTTATGTATTATTTACTCACTTGGGTACTTCTTGTTTTTTTAACTAGTGTTTGTTGTGACTGGCTGCCATCAAACTGCAAACAAGGATAAAGAGGAGGAGAAAGTGTCAAGTATATATATATATATATATGTAGATAGATACACACTCTTGAAGTTAGAGATTTGAGAGAGGTGGTGGCTGTCCACCACCCCAAGGTATAATAAAGTGTGGATTGTGGATCCATGGCAAACCACTGCACCTTTTTACTTCCTTTTTCTTCTCTTGTGGTGGGCTGTGTGATTGCTGTTGCATTGGGCTTACTGTTTTTTATAAGAAAAGAGTGTACCGTTTGATTCCATTTCCGGCTTTGACAGGTATCCTACCTTTGTTTTAAAGGACAAGTTGATTCAGATGTCCCCAAAATAACATTGTCTAAGAGGTGTTTTAGGTCTCGTTTGATGTTAGTTTTTATCGGCTTTAGAAATTAGAGTTGATTATAGAGTTAATTTTGTGAATAAAGTTGAATTAATATAATAATTAAGATAGTGAAAATTTATATTTTAGAATTTGTATAAGAATAATAACGTTAAAAGTGATTTTAGAAGTTGGTTAGAGTTAATCTTAAACAAAATCTTAATGTTGATATGATTATACTTAATAAAAATATAAATTTCGTTAAAGTTGGAAGATGATTGACTGAAGTCTTTCCTTGAAAAAACAATGATATACCTTAATTTTGGCTCAGTTTTAATTCATTTAACTTAGACTATAAGTTTTTTCATTGTTTTAACTTGTAAAGATGACATTTGTAAATTTCATTTCAATTTAATTTTTAAAAATTTATATAAAAACTAATAGAAAGTTTTGATAGATGTCTACAGGATCTTTTATTTTTATCGGTTGTTAAAAAAATAAAAATATCTTATTTTTTACTGTAATGGTTATTTTTAAACTTTTTTTTGTTGAAGTTAAGAAAAAACCAGAATGCATGAACTATAGGACATTAATTTTTTTAAAAAAGTGATTTTCGTTGTCCATGCTTGCACCAATTATTTCAGCGATGATCATATAAGAGTTTAAGCATGGAAGTAACTTTTTAATTGAAACTCTATCTGATAGTAATCAAATTTAGGCATCACTTAATTTTTTAGAATTCAATGGTTACTGACCAAAAATCTTAATCCTAAACTTTAGATCTTAATTGAAGTATTCTTTCCATCTGATAATCTTCTGAATAATTATATATAATCACTTTAATTTAAATTATATATATAATTTAATTTATATATTAACGTGATTAATTATCACTACAGTGCAAGTGATTAATGTTTTCTTTTGAATATTATAAGATTAGCAAAATAAACATAATAATAATAAAAATTTCGAAAGAGACCGAGAAGAGAATGGAAAACAGATCTTAAAGAAGTAAAAAAGTATGACCTAAAAAAGTATCAAAAAATAACAAAAAGAAGGTAAGACACCAAAGGAAGATTAGTTAAACCCTTCAACCACATCTACCTAAGAATAATAGTTATTAGTAGAAGATTCGTCGGTAGTAATAACACCTTCAATAGGTAGAGCAATAACTTCAATTTTCCATTTTGACTGAATTTAGTTAAGAAGTTCAGAACAATTACTTAAAAGAGTAAGAAACCAAGAGCACACGAGGTGAAATAAAGAGTTGAATATCAAAGAGATATTTCACTTAACATTAGAAAAAATTAAAAAATTCTTGGTTTTCTAGATGACCTAAAATAAAGTAAGAATAAATGGATGCTAAAGCTTTTTATTGAAGTGAAAATGGATATTGATATTCATCGCTTGTGTATAAAGTTATTGTTCAAAATCTCTAAAAGATTTATTTAGAAAAAATATCAGAAAGTAAAACTTAAACTATAATCAGCAAAGAGGCACTTACAACACTCCAAATCTAATATGTACAAATCACAAATTGAGAGACCAGATCAATCTATTCGGACACAATTAATTTTAGAGAGTAAGAAATCCTTAAAAACTAGTCAGGCATGAAATCTGGGCTTCATTTGAAGTTCATTTTAGTCCATTTTCAAAAATATTTTTAATAATATTATTATTATATAAATTTTAATTTTATTCGTAAAAATAACTTCAAATCTTACTAACTTTATTCACGAAAATTGACCTCAAACAAAGTCTTGATTTTAGCATAGATCGAGTGATTAATGTTATATTATGTGTATATAATTAACGTTTAAGTTTAAGATGATTTAAAATTAAACAAGAACCTCGAAGATACGAAGCTCTCCGAGCGGAAGCAGAGAAACCACCGTCATGGAGCTTGCTCGCTCCGACCGGGTCCAAACCTTCGTCGACGCCGGCGTCTCCGCCGTTCCCACCCGCTACGTCCAACCGCCGGCCTCCCGCCCCGCGCGTCCTCCTTCCTCTCTCACTGCCTCCGTCCCGACCATCGACCTCCGTAACTTCGATCCCGCCCACTCCTCCTCCTTACTCCGACAGATCTCCGCCGCCTGCTCCAAGTGGGGCGCGTTCCAGGTCCTCAACCACGGCGCCCCCTCCGGACTCCTCCGCCGCGTCCAGGAGGTCGGGCTGGGGTTCTTCCGCGACACCGCCGCGGACGCCAGGATGAGGTACGCCTGCGATCTTAGGGCTGCTGCCTCCGAAGGGTACGGCAGCCGCATGCTCTCGAGGGACGATGGAGTTCTCGATTGGAGGGATTACTTCGATCATCATACCTTCCCTCTCTCCCGCCGGAATCCCCTCAATTGGCCCCGCTCACCGCACGACTACAGGTGATTGATGTAAAAATTTCTTTTACCCTCCTCAGTATCACTTACCGCTAGTGCCCTAGTAGTTGGAACTTTGGTGTTTGTGTGTTGGAATTGGGGGCAGGGAAGTGGTGTCTGAGTACGGCGATGAGATGAAGAGGCTTGCGGAGAAGATGCTGGGTTGTATATCCGAGAGTCTTGGGTTGGAGTCGACCTACATCGTGGATGCGGTGGGAGACGTGCACCAGAATATAACCATCAGCTATTATCCACCATGCCCGCAGCCAGAGCTTGCACTGGGATTGCAGGCGCATTCTGATTTGGGTGCGATTACGCTCTTGATACAGGATGAGGTGGGAGGGCTGGAGGTCCTGAAGGGTGAGGAATGGGTGCTTGTACAACCCATGTCGGATGCGATAGTCGTCATCCTGGCCGATCAAACAGAGGTATCTACTGTTACTTTGTGTAATTGTCTGCCTTTTTTTTCCTTCTTTCTAGTTGCTGCAGGGCTTGTCCCTGGTCCTTCGCAGTTATATGTTGGTCCATCCACTGTTGTTGCAAATCGCAAGATACAATTATGATAATAGACTTGATATGGTTGATACAGTAAAACAAGAAGAAACTAGGGCATGAGATAATCAAAATTTTCATCAAAATATAAGAGACATTACTCGAATAATGGAAGAAATCTTCTTGAAAATAACATTAGACTTCAAAATCGTTGGGATATCTACAAATAAATTATGCTTAAAGTGTTATTCAACTCCCATAGTGCAGCAAGTCTTTCTGATCAAATCACTCCCAAGCAGCAATGATGATGATTTATTTCCATGTGCACTCACAATCTGCCCTGAAAGAAACTTCCTTGGATTGTCAAACCACCTATCTTTGAAGTGGAAATTTGGGACCCTACCTTCACCTTGAAGGAAACACTCATAGCAAACCTCCCCTCAATCTTGAGAAAATTAAAAAAACTGCGCTCTTTTGCATTCTCTAGTAAGTTTATTTATGATTCTCTATTGCATTAGGTTGAACCTTTGATAAAAGCATATAGCCGAGTTGTGTTCCCAAGTCTCAAGAATGGATGCAAATGAATGTGGTTAAAGGAGAACATGTGCAAGCCAATGAAAGTGGGCCCTTGTATGAGTTCAAGAATGACATACTACAAATGCAAGGTCCCTTGTAACTTTTGCTGTCTTTTAGTTGTCCCAGGCACTCATGGTACTAAATGATATTTTTCCAAGGTTAATAAGTGATATCTTATTTTTCTACATTTTATTGTTTTGTGGTTATTTTCATGTGTATAGATTGTGCAATTGATTTTGTGACATTTTTATCAATATAATTGTCTAAAAATTAAATCTAATTGATTTGAAATGTCTATTATAGTTTGTTTTATATTATCTTGGAATTTCAAAATGAAATTCAAGATTTTTGTTTTGAAATTCGATGTTTCTGTGATTTTTTGCTTCTACTGAAATTTTCTCTAATACTTGATACATTTTCTTTTTCCATTGGATCAATATGTGAAACAGAACAATAAAGAATACCTTGACTGTTAAGTGCACCCTTATTCTTGACTTTTTTGTTCAATTGCCTGAACTTTTGATAGGGAGATTGCTTTTCAAAATGTAGCAAGAGATGATATTCTCTTACGAAAAGTATATATTCTGAATTGACTAGCAAGAGGTGTTATGCATTAATTGCTTTCAATATTTTGTTTTAACTTTGGTGATTTTCCATGATTGGATGGTCTTTATTATCAGCAACGTCTTCCTTCAACCGTTTCAGAAGTGGAAAATAGCAAGAGAGGTATTTTTATGTTTCCTTTCACTATAAAACGAAAATCCTCTTTTCTTTGAATTTTATTATTATTACTATTGTATTATCTTACTTGGCTACATATTGTACAAAGATTCTTTGTCAGCTCTTGGCATATGTTCCTGCCTTTTCTGCCATATTGTTGTCTTTCTTGAAGTTGGAACTTCGTATCATTCAAATGGAATAAACTGTGTTTGTGCTGAACCTTTTTCCTCCACTCCAATTGGTTTTTTCTGCTCCAACCATTGTTCTCGTCGTGTATTGCCTGATTTGATCCATTGAAGTTTTATTCCTCACTTCTTTACTCCATATCTTTCTTTTGAAGCCCTCAAAACGAATGATCATTTAATTTTGTCAGATCATTACTAATGGTAGATACAAGAGTGCTGTGCATCGTGCTGTTGTAAATTCTCAGCATGCTCGCCTTTCCCTTGCCACATTTTATGACCCACCAAAGTCGAGGAAGATCTCTCCTGCTACAGAACTTGTCACTGGAATGTCTCCTGCTCGATATTGTGAAGTAATTTATGGTGATTATGTGTCGAATTGGTATGGAAATGGTCCAGATGGCAAGCGCAACATCCATGCCCTTCTGCTGCATTCGTGATGGCTTACTGGTTTCAGAATTTTTCAACTGTGGATGGAGCTCAGATAAAATCTATAGGACATTTTATGTATGTATGTTGTGGTGTTCAGGCCCTCTTGATCTTTCAACTGTCGGTGCTCTGATAAAATCTTGTCTTGCAGTTTGTGTATTTATCAAATAAGTGCTGCCATTCTCCTGCCCCCATGATTTTCAACATCCTGCTTTCCCTTGGACCTGTGGCGAAGAGGATCCTTCCAGGCGGCGCCAACGATAGTGAATTGGATCAGTGGAGATGCATGGGAGCTTGGAATCAATAAGCTATACATGCAGTCCTCGTTGGATTGCTTGTGTTCTTCTAGGATGGAGCAATGAACCTATTTGAAGTGGGCTCCTTGCACACAGCATAACACCTCATGCATGGCATTGCCATTTTCCTTATCACCATTTTGGTGGTGTTCTGAGTTATTGATCTTTTCTTCAGAGCATCAGAGAAGAGACCCATTCCATCTGTTTACATTATCTTTTACAAACCTCACTATATTTACCAAATCAAGGTGTCTTCCACATTCCAAAGTGGGTAGAAGCAGCAGCAGTGTTCACAAAAAAGGTTGGAATTTTTTTTACTTAAAAAATCATATCGATTTTAAAAAAACTTTAGACTCAATTTATTATTTTACCAAACAAAGTTAAAAACTTGTGTAGGAAAGTTCTACGGTGATAATGATGATTTACACAAATTTGAATGAAATTAAAATATTATTATCAAACAAAATCTACCTCTCATCCATTCTTCCACCGAGTACTTGTCAATTATTTCTTATTTCGGTAACACTGTGTACAAGTCAATCCACCTTTTGGAAGACTCATGAGATATTGATTAAATATGAAGTTCCTGTTCTTGAGGTGATTTTTTTTCTTTTTTTTTTAAAAAACTTGACTTGAATAGTTTCTTTGATTTACCCAAGAGTGTTTTTCTTTTGTTGACTGTGCGGAGACGGGGACTTTGCCATGGAAAGCAATCTTCATGAATGTCAAGTATACAAACGATTTCAACTGTGAGAATTCAATTTCTGTCATGTTATTTTTTATCAATTTCTAATGTGCAAACCCTTTCCCTAAATTTATATAACTATAGATTTTTTTATTTTCTGTTAATTAATTTTGAGTTAAAATTTTATATATTATCAGAGTAAATTTATCTATCTCAATCGATCTATACGTAAATATAAATATATAAATAAGTTACAAGTGAGATATATTGTTAAAATAACGATGAATTATAAATAACGACGAATTTTTTTACTTATTATTAATTAATTTTAAATCATCGGTTAAAAAATGTTTTGGATAAATCATACGTAAGGTCAAAAATCAAATTGATGGTAAAAAGAATAGTTTTTTTTTGGGTTTTTTGAATGGGCAAGAATCGATCGATCTGTAGCGACGATGGTAGCATTGTGAGCTCATCCTACCGTTGATTTTGGTTTGGACGGGAGAGATGAATGCTGACCCCGACCGCGGATGGCGGCCATACCTAAGACCGACCGGGCAAGCAGGCCATGCCGCATCCGGAACGCGCCGACAGCTGAGGGACGAAGGGTTGTGTCGGATTAACTGAGATGGACTGCTCGCGCACGCCCTTTTGTCGCCGCCGACCGTGAATTTTTCAGGTGGGCGGCTGCGCTTCTGCTTCGTGACAACGACGTCGGAAGAGTTGCAGAAAATAACGTCGTCAATGATGGAAGTCGAATCTAATTAATTTTTAATATTATTATTATTATATAAATTATAATATATAAATTTTTATAAGGTTACAAGTTCTGTAAGTGCCTACAGAAGTCACTTCTGTAGGTGTCCGTCAATCTCAAGATCGACGGTTGAAATTGAAAAACTTAAAAACACTCTCTTGTGCACGTGAAATTTAAAAATACTCTTTCCTGCAGTAGCTGAAATTTAAAAACACTCTCTCACATTGGCAGGTGAAATTTAAAAACACACTCTCTCATGTAGCAGCTGAAATTTAAAAACACTCTCTCCTTTAACTTAAAAAATTCATTCACGTACGTATAATTAATTTTTCATTAATTAGGAATACGGTAATTAAATTTGAAAAATGTTTGTGGATTTTTTTTAACTTAAATATTAGGATGAATTTTTTTAAAGATAATTCAATTTTAAACTGAAAATTTATTTTCATTAAATATTTTAAAACACTCACTTTTCAATCGATTATTTTCCATGTGTCGTTGTATTTAATTTCACGTGTGACTGTTAAAACGCCGGTCTTTTAATTCAATTGTCTGGCCGTTTACCATAAAACACCGCTTCTCTCATCACGTGTGAACTTAAAATTTCACGTGTGACTGTTAAAACACCGGTCTTTTAATTCAATCATCCGACCGTTTACAATAAAACGTCACTTCTCTCATCACGTATGAACTTAAAATTTCACGTGTGACTGTTAAAACGCCGGTCTTTTAATTCAATCGTCTGGCCGTTTACAAATCATACACTTCAATTACAAATTATACACTTCATTTACAAATCGTACACTTCATTTACAAATCATACACTTCATTTACAATTCAACAACAAATCAGAAAAGTATAAGTTATCCTTCTTTTCCCTTTCAATTTTGAACAGAACTTATTATTGTTTTTAAAATTTATCGACCAATTTGTTCTCCTAATTCTGTAATATATGCAACTTCTACAGGAGATAATAAATCACTTGATTGGTGTATGTCTATAACTGGTGCAACCTTCAAGAATTTGTTATAATCAGCAACTGTCAAAGATCTTGTCCGAAAGGATTTTCTGGGCCAGTTATTCACATCATATCCTGTCCTTGATATCAACTTCACAAGACTGATTCCATACAATAATTTTGAATGTCTGTGCTGTATGGAATTCAAAAACAGTGTGCACCAATTTACTTTTATTTTCTGCATTACAGTATAGGTAGCATATAAACAAATTTTTTGGATATGTTCACGGTGCCCTATCTTCTGAAAAATCTGTGCTTGCAGAATTTTTGCTATGAATTTGGCTTTGCCATTCAGGTCATCTAGGTGCTGCAATTTGCCATGTGAATGAGGGGTTTTTGCTATCGAACTGAGGTTCCAATCTAGCAAGTACAAAGATTTTGTATGTAATTGTACAGCCTCATTTGTGAAATAAAGAGTATCATATACCAACTGAGGAGTGATTTCAAAAACCGTCTTATCTATGTTGCTAAATATTCTGTCCTCCTCAACATGCAAGTTAGCATAAAAAGCAGCTATTACTTCTCTAAATACATCTAACTTGCAATTTGTTGGTATAGTATGTAATAGACCTTGAAAGTTTAAGAGATCTTTAATCTCTTCTAAACCTTTAAAATTGACTGGTCTTTTGTACAGTATCTCACTATTCAAAAATTTCCTATACTTGTCCAGACAGTCCTGATTTCGGAAGTATACATTGTCTACTATCATACCTTCATCAGGAAATGAATGAGAAGTGCTTGGCAAATTTTCAACATTGTTTGTCTGTGACTGATGCACAATCATTCTCAACTGATTTTCATTCTGCATATGTACAGTCTCTTGTTACTGATTTACATTATCCTCTTTAGGAAATGAATGAGAAGTGCTTGGCAAATCTTCAATATTCTCTAAATGTGAGTGATGCACAACCATTCTCAACTGATCTTCATTCTGCACTTGTGAAGTCTCTTGTTCCTGATTTACATTCTCCTCCTCAGGTTGGAAATCAAGAGATTCTTCTATGCCTTGTTCAGTTGATATTGTTGGAAGACTATAATGCTCAGAAACTGATACTTGTATTTGTTGTAACTGTATTATTTCTTCAATATGTTCCTGTGCATCACTCCGAACAGTTGCATCAAATTTCTTTTTCTTTATGGTCTACAAATATTCACCCAGTGTCTCATTATCACTTGCCTCAGAAAGTTCTTCCTCCACGGAGACAGATAGTGCAGATTGTGCTCTTAAATTTCTTAAAATTTCTGAAATGCTGACCGTCTGATCTGTTTGACATCTGTCTGTCTCTATAAAAAATCTTTCAGGAACAACTGTAAGTATACCATTTGATTCATCATTATTTCCATTATACTTTTCACACTGTGGTGGAAGATTCATTACCAGAGCATCTTCTTCCTCCCACTGCCTCATTCGTTGAATATAAATTCGTGGGAATATTTCATTCCTATCCATATATTCTTGCATTTTAGCAGAACATTGAAATCTGTCATGCCTTGTATATTTCAAAGCAAACTGTGTAACATCATTCGTTTTATTTATCAAATTGAATGATGATGTGCCTTTAAAAGCTCTCTTGACACATAAGTCCTGCAGAGCAATACTTGTCCTTACTGATGGAATTGCATCAATTACAAATAGAGATGACTTTGTAATAGTTACTTCTCTTTTCTCTATATTACGGCGCACCCTTTGAAAATAACTAAATTCAAAAGATAGCAGACTGTCATTTTCATCTTCACTGCTAGAAGACTTAGACTTACTGCTCCAGCTATCTGCATTGACCACTTCAACTTGTTTCTGTGCAGTGGTCGCTGTAAACCAATCTTCAAACTCTTGAACCCTAGTTTGAGGGGTGAACCGTTGTGAAGTGGACAGCTGTGGATGGATGGGTTTACTCTTCTTTGGCTTTGGAGCGAGCTTCTTATGTCTTCTTTCAGCCGGTATTGAAGACTACCCTATTTGAACTGTACTGAGCTGTGTCATTGAATCAGTAAATGATTGTAAGACATACCGCTCAGCACACTTGATGTTATATACTTTTTCACCCTGTGACCGTAATTGTAGTCGCTAGTTTTGTGTTTCTACGTTTGTCTACTCCTCAACAACAGCTTCAAAAACCTCGGGAGAGAAGTCATACCTCGACTTCAACAGCTGTATCTCTTGCTCAACCTTGTCGATTTTGACCTTCCATGTACGTGGGAGTAGCAGTGGAACTGGAATGGTCTTCTTCCCGCGTGCCATTGCTACGTTACTGAAGCTGAACCTTCTTCTCCAAGTAATGCACCACGCAACTGTCGGGTAGATTAGGGCACAAGGCATTATGAATTTAAGCCTTATATATGCTTAGGGATTGGGGGTTAAAGTGTCAGATATTTATAATCGGATCTTACCATAAAGATATTCGCTATTGAATAATACGTTGACTCCCTAGCAGAAGTTTTGACGTGTACTTGACGTGATGAGAGAAGCGGCGTTTTATGGTAAATGGCCGGACGTTTGTATTAAAAGATCAGCATTTTAATATCCCTGCCACCGAGACTGACGTGTGAATGTTAAAACGCCGGTCTTTTAATTCAATCGTCCGGCCGTTTACCATAAAACGTCGCTTCTCTCATCACGTGTGAAATTAAAATTTCACGTGTGATTGTTAAAATACTGGTCTTTTAATACAAATGTCCGACTGTTTAGCATAAAACGTCGCTTCTCTCATCACGTGTGAACTTAAAATTTCATGTGACATGTACACTATACCCCTTCAACTATTAAGTTAAATAATTAAAACGTCGGTCTTTTAATTCAATCGACCGGTCGTTTACCCTAAAACGTCGCTTCTCTCATCACGTGTGAACTTAAAATTTCACGTGACATGTACACTATACCCCTTCGAATATTAAGTTAAATAATTAAAACGTCGGTCTTTTAATTCAATCATCCGATCGTTTACCCTAAAACGCCGCTTCTCTAATCACGTGTGAACTTAAAATTTCACGTGACATGTACACTATATCCCTTCGAATATTAAGTTAAATATTTAAAACGTCAATCTTTTAATTCAATCGTTCGGTCGTTTACCCTAAAACGCCGCTTCTCTCATCACGTGTGAACTTAAAATTTCACGTGACATGTACACTATACCCCTTCGAATATTAAGTTAAATAATTAAAATGCCGGTCTTTTAATTCAATTGTCCAGTTGTTTACCCTAAAATACCGCTTCTCTCATCGCTGTGAACTTAAAATTTCACGTGACATTCCACGATCATATTTCACGAACTATATGCATATGTGGCAGTTATTTAACTAACTATATCCATTTACATTACTTGTCCGAACTGTTACAAATATTAAACATATTTAATCTAATAAGTTAAACATTTAAAATACTTAATCGAACAATCGAGTGCTAATTAAGTGAACATTAAGTTAAA